>OZ024755.1:38366306-38433806 GCA_964016885.1 Eledone cirrhosa
CTGTGGCTGGAGCAGGCCTGTAGGCAGGAGGAGAGTAACATGGTGGTGGAACAGTAAGGTGGAGGGGTCAATTAAGGCCAAAAAGCAGGCTTGGAAAGTATGGCGGGATGGGGGAAGTAGAGAAGACTATCAAGTGGCCAGGAGGGAAGCTAGGAGACAAGTGTACTTAGCAAGAAGGGAAGCTGAGGAAAGAAAGTTCAAGCATGTTCTACAACGCGATGACCAAAAACGTGAGGTGTTCAGGATTGCTAGGCAATGCGTCAAGGAAAACCGTGATATTGTCGGGGAGAAGTGTGTACTAAACGACGATGGCACACTTGCCATCACCGACGCTGATAAGAAGGTAGCTTGGAAGTGTCACTATGAAAGGCTACTAAATGAGGAGAATAAATGGGAGAAAGACAGTCTCCCCCATATCGACCCAATAGAGGGACCAGCAGTGTTAGTCGAGGGGAGTATAATAAGTAAGGCAATCAAGGATATGAAGACGGGTAAGGCGGCTGGGCCTTCGGAAATAGTTGCTGAGATGCTGAAGGCATCTGGCACGGTGGGACACACCATGGTCACCCGCATAGTTAACCAAGTCGTACAGAATGGGGTTGTTCCGAAGGACTGGCATAGCAGCATCATCGTTAACTGTTATAAGGGTAAAGGAGACGCCCTAGATAGGAGTAACTATAGAGGCATTAAATTAATCGACCAGGTCATGAAGGTCACGGAAAAAGTAATAGCGCAACTAATCAGAGAGAGAATTGACCTAGATGAAATGCAGTTCGGGTTTGTGTCAGGCAAAAGTACCACAGACGCTCTTTTCATAGTACGACAACTACAGGAGAAGTACCTAGCTAAAGGTAAACCCCTCTACTTAGCTTTTATCGACTTGGAGAAAGCCTTCGACAGAGTCCCCCGCTCCATTATCTGGTGGGCTCTTAGAAAACTAGGCGTTGACGAATGGCTTGTGAGGGCTATACAAGCCATGTATAAAGAAACAGTCAGCAAGGTTAGAATTAACAACGAATATAGTGAAGAGTTTAGCGTAAAAGTTGGCGTCCATCAGGGCTCTGTTCTCAGCCCACTACTATTTATTATTGCCCTTCAGGCTATAACAGAGGAGTTCAAGACAGGCTGCCCATGGGAACTCCTATACGCAAACGACCTGACACTCATAGCGGAATCAATGGCCGAGCTAGAGAAGAAATTCCAAACATGGAAGCACGGCCTAGAGTCAAAAGGACTTAAAATTAACCTGGCTAAGACCAAAGTACTAGTTTGTAGGAAAGAAAACAAGGCGGCGGTCCCTTCGGGGAAATGGTCGTGCTCGGTGTGTAGGAAAGGCGTAGGTAGAAACTCCATTTTATGTCCTAAATGCAAAGTATGGGTGCATAAAAGATGTAGTGGGATCACAGGTAAGCTAACTAAGAACATAGATTTTACATGTGGCCGGTGCTCTGGTGCAATAAGTAGCAGCAAGTGCCCACAAAATACTAGCTCTTTCAATTGCGCAGAGGGTTCTATAGAAATAGTGGACAGCTTCCGTTACCTGGGCGATAAAATCAGCAGTGGGGGAGGGTGCTCTGAAAGTACTGTAGCTAGAGTCAGAACTGGTTGGAAAAAGTTCAGAGAGCTTATACCACTATTAGCTGCTAAAGGGTTCTCCCTAAAAATGAAAGGCAGGTTGTACGATGCCTGCATACGAACAGCAATGCTGCATGGCAGTGAGACCTGGGCATTGTGTGCAGAGGATATACGCAGACTAGAGAGGAACGAAGCTTGCATGCTCCGCTGGATGTGTAACAGTAATATACGTGAACGGCAAAGCATAAACGAACTAAGGAAAAAATTAGAGATAAGAGGGATCAGATGTTGTTTACTCGAGAGAAGGCTACGTTGGTATGGACACGTGATGCGCATGAAAGTCGATAGCTGTATAACAAAGTGCAGGGCAATAAAGATAGACGGTAGTCACGGAATAGGCAGACCTAGAAAAACCTGGGACGAGCTGATAAACTCCGACATCACACACTTACACCTCTCCAAGACAATGTCACTGGACCGAGACCTTTGGCGGTACTCAGTAACAGAGAAGACCCGCCTTACCTAAATACAAAGTAAAACCTACTACAGTCAGTAGGCATCTTTAACAAAATACACCCCGTCCCACCACCACCACCACCCCCACCCCATCCACACCACCCCGTTCTATGTAAAGTTATGTTGGTGCCGCGCCATCGAGGCCGAAACAAATGAGATCGTGTAGGTGTCACGACAAAAAAACACACAGTCCACGCTGTAATGTGACCGTGTAGGCAACACGGTAAAAACCTCCCAGACCCACACTGTAAATGTGGTTGGTGTTAGGAAGGGCATCCAACTGTAGAAAACCTGCCAGACAGTCCTATGCGAGCAAGACAATCACTCTTGCCTCAAGTGGGACTACCCCCGTCCAAACCCATGCAAGCCTGGAACACGGACGTTAAACGTTGATGATGATGATGATGATGATGATATATCCACACACACACATATATATATCTACACACACTCACACACACACACACAGAGAGACAAAACTGAAGGATTCTCTTAACACTCTTTTGAAAGTTTTCTATGGCTGGATGCCCTTGTTAACCCAAATCATTGATATGACCCAATTAATGACAAATCTTGACCTTTCACCTTGTTTGTTTTATTTCCTTGCTTTTGCTGATGTCACCACCCTCATGTCATCATCCTGATGGTACCCACCTGATGTCATCATCTCTTGTGATCTTTTCAACAGATTCCTTTTCTTTCCTCTTCTCTTAATCTACCAGTTGTTGTTGTTGTTGCTAATTTTTACTTCTTTTTTATCTAAGACCAGTTGATTGTCAGACTCAGTAGAGTGACAATTGGAATACCTTGTGGTATTTGGCAACATCCCTTCACCATTAACTTTAAATCCTACTAAGCGTTATTTAATGAACTCAACTCCTCCCCTAAATTTTGTAGAGTTGTGTCTATTAAACTTGTTTTTTTCTTTTTATTTATTTAGTTATTGATTATTTTCTAATTTATTGATTTTTATCGAGCAATTAATTATTGATTTTTTTTATCGAGCAATTAATTATTGATTTTTTTTATCAAACAATTAATTATTGATTGTTTATTAATTAATTTATTGATTGTTTATTGAGTAAATTAACTTATTGATTAATTATTGAGTAATTAATTTATTGATTTTTATTGATTGATTATTGAGTAATTAATTATTGATTGTTTATTGAGTAATTAATTATTGATTGCCTATTGATTAATTTATTGATTGTTTATTGCGTAATTAACTTATTAATTGTTTATTTTATTATTTTTTTCCCTCTGCAGGCCTTCCCAAAAATCTCCAATCCCAATTGATAGGTTTGAAGAAGCAGTGAGCACACTGAGTGTACCCCCAGAGCGTCGCAGAGGTTTTCAAATCCAAGGAAAAGCAAGAGCCTTATATTCATTCAAAGCCCAGAATTCAAAGTAAACTTTCCTTCTTTTCTTTTTCTTTTATTTTCTTTATTTTGTTTTTGTTTGTTTTTTTTCAGAAATATTATCAATTTTTCATTCTGTGACATCAGCGTTCATGTATCTTCATTTATCACCATCACATCTACTTTTCCATTGGTTCAGTGGGATGTTTTAAGACAATGTTTTACAACCAGATGCCCTTCCTGGCTCCAACAGTTACCATTTATGGCCAACAGGAATATGATGTACTTATTCTAGACACAGCACTGCTACACCCCTCAGATGACCAAAACCAAACAGAAAGTGGAGGGGTTCCTCCAATAGGAGTGAGAAGGCCCTGGATTGGATTTGAATATTAAAACACATACACTGTTCGCTTTCCTGGCTTTTATACATTACTCTATGTACTATACATGCACCTTTGATGAGTTGTAGTGCACCTGAGCACCATACACAATAATTTTCATTATTATCAATGGGGGGGGAAATTGGCAGTATCAGTAGAGTGTCAGACATCATGTTTTGCAGCATAGAGTTATGGCCCTTTGCGTTCTGAGTTCAAATCCCGCTGAGGTTAACTTTGTCTTTCATCCTTACGGGGTCGATAAAATAAAGTACCAGTAATACACTGGGATATTTGCTGGCCTTGTGCCTAAATCAGAAACATAATTAGACCTAAAACTTTTGAGGAAAAAATATACTTTTTGGAAAGATTTAAATTTCTAAATACTTGTGTAGGGTGTGTGTGTTGTGTGTGTATGCAGGGTGGGTATATAGGGGGTGTGTTGTGTATGTAATACATATCTTCCTCACTGTTGAATTATGTATCAGATGTTTAAACATAAGTGAGGGGTGGATGGAGAGAGAGAGAGAGAGAGAGAGAGAGAGAGAGAGAGGTGGTCAAGAGAGGAGAGAGAGAGAGAGAGACTGATTAGAGATAGGAGAAAGAGAGGAGGGAAAGAGACTCAGAAGAGAGAGAGAGAGAGACTCACTATATGTAGGAGAGAGAGAGAGACTCAGTAGTGTTAGGAGAGAGAGAGAGAGACTCACTATATGTAGGAGAGAGAGAGAGAGAGACTCAGTAGTGTTAGGAGAGAGAGAGAGAGAGACTCACTATATGTAGGAGAGAGAGAGAGAGAGACTCACTATATGTAGGAGAGAGAGAGACTCACTATATGTAGGAGAGAGAGAGAGAGACTCAGTAGTGTTAGGAGAGGGAAAGAGAGACTCACTATATGTAGGAGAGAGAGAGAGAGAGAGACTCACTATATGTAGGAGAGAGAGAGACTCACTATATGTAGGAGAGGGAGAGAGACTCAGTAGTGTTAGGAGAGAGAGAGAGACTCACTATATGTAGGAGAGAGAGAGAGAGACTCAGTAGTGTTAGGAGAGGGAAAGAGAGACTCACTATATGTAGGAGAGAGAGAGAGAGACTCACTATATGTAGGAGAGGGAGAGAGAGACTCAGTAGTGTTAGGAGAGGGAAAGAAAGATAGAATGTTGTTTTAGAAATCTGTAAATTGCTTGAGTTTGCAACTGAAGAGATTAACTTCATGAATGCCTGTTGTCATAGCAACATATTAATAAACTCTCGATCAGAGGTCCACAACCACTTTGGTCCACCTCCCACCCCTGCCCCCCTTAAGTTCATGTAATACCGTCAGCCCTCCCCCAACCCTATTTCCAGTGAGACATGTCTCCACTCAAATTCTAAATAATATATAATAAATATGATAAATATTATTTTTTATTTTTAGTATGTTTATATATAATATGTATCATTTGCTATTTAATATACTATCATAGCATTCCTATCACCTCCCACTGCCCCCTTAAGCTCCAGTGCCCCCACCACCCCGTGGGGGTGGGTGTAGCCCCCCCCCCCTTGAGAACCTCTGCTCTAGACTACTTCTAACTCTTTTATTACCATATTTCTAATGAAACACATTGCCTGTAGTTTTCAAATAATCAAGACTTTGGAAGTATTTAGTTCTATACTAGCAGAATGGCCCGGCGTTGCTCGGGATTTGCTCTAGTGTTCTTATATATTTGATATATATTTATCCTTATCGAGCCTCCTGAAATAAATACGTTTATTTATATTTTGTTATTGTGTATGCAAAAATATCTGTACACGAATATATAATTATATATATATATATATATATATATATATATATATTAAAATAACAGATTAAAGTTTAAGCAAAGAATCGCTGCTTTCACCCATAACAGGATCTTCTGAAACTAAAATAATCAACCTGTGAACGCAGAAGTAAATATTTCGAAAAACGTTACACACTATATATGCATATATACACACACAAACACACACACGTATAGCGTCATAATGTCGTAATGCAGACAGCCAGACATACAGACAGATATTATAAGGCTGCAACGTTATATCTATGTATCTATCTAAAAAGAAAGACTAAGAATTATAAAGAGAGATCGCTAAATCGCCTAATGCGGTCCCTAGGGCATTGAAAATTTGAAATTTATTTTCTCAAAACACTCACAGGACCATAAGTATTACATGTGTCAAGTTTGAAAACAATCGGTTGGGTGGTTCTCAAGTTTAAGGGAGTCAGACAGACATTCTCTGTTTTAGATATATAGATAATTAACTTTCTTGTTATTAAATTGGCATACATAACTTAATGAAGGCCCTTACATAAAATGATGATGGAAGGTTTTTAGGTTACAAACAGTTTTAATTCTTCTATTCTTTTACTGCTTTCAAGTCATTTGACTGCAGTCATGAAGGAATGTTGTTGATCAGATCAACTCTTGTACTTCTTTTTATTTTTCAAGTCTGGTAATTTAAAAAAAAATATTCTTAAACTCAATTGAATAAATGACTATTCTAATAAATATATTTGGCAAAGTACAATATTCTGGGGTAGCATCTTATATGTAAGTGGAGGTACGTGGCCTAGTGGTAAGGGTGTCGGACTTATGATTGTAACGTCATGGGTTCGATTCCTGTAACAAGTAGTGTGTTGTGTTTTTAAGACAAACACTTCATTTTAAGTTGCTCCTGTATATTCAGCTGAAAATGAGTTATCAAGGTTTTAACCCTGCAATGGACTGGTGTCCTGTCCAGGGGGAGTCTTGTACTCTCAGTTGCTGGGATACACACCAGCCTGATGACCTCCAGGATTGAGACAGACTTTAGACATGTTAAATATAATGAGTAATCCCTGGTGGTGACAGTGGAAGTTATAGTCAAGTCACATGACCTCTGGTGGTGACAGTGGAAGTTATAGTCAACAGTCACATGACCTCTGGTGGTGACAGTGGAAGTTATAGTCAAGTCACATGACCTCTGGTGGTGACAGTGGAAGTTATAGTCAAGTCACATGACCTCTGGTGGTGACAGTGGAAGTTATAGTCAAGTCACATGACCTCTGGTGGTGACAGTGGAAGTTATAGTCAACAGTCACATCACCTCTGGTGGTGACAGTGGAAGTTATAGTCAAGTCACATGACCTCTGGTGGTGACAGTGGAAGTTATAGTCAAGTCACATGACCTCTGGTGGTGACAGTGGAAGTTATAGTCAAGTCACATGACCTCTGGTGGTGACAGTGGAAGTTATAGTCAACAGTCACATGACCTCTGGTGGTGACAGTGGAAGTTATAGTCAAGTCACATGACCTCTGGTGGTGACAGTGGAAGTTATAGTCAAGTCACATGACCTCTGGTGGTGACAGTGGAAGTTATAGTCAAGTCACATGACCTCTGGAGGTGACAGTGGAAGTTATAGTCAACAGTCACATGACCTCTGGTGGTGACAGTGGAAGTTATAGTCAAGTCACATGACCTCTGGTGGTGACAGTGGAAGTTATAGTCAAGTCACATGACCTCTGGTGGTGACAGTGGAAGTTATAGTCAACAGTCACATGACCTCTGGTGGTGACAGTGGAAGTTATAGTCAACAGTCACATGACCTCTGGTGGTGACAGTGGAAGTTATAGTCAAGTCACATGACCTCTGGTGGTGACAGTGGAAGTTATAGTCAAGTCACATGACCTCTGGTGGTGACAGTGGAAGTTATAATCAAGTCACATGACCTCTGGTGGGGACAGTGGAAGTTATAGTCAAGTCACATGACCTCTGGTGGTGACAGTGGAAGTTATAGTCAAGTCACATGACCTCTGTTGGTGACTGGAAGTTATAGTCAACAGTCACATGACCTCTGGTGGTGACAGTGGAAGTTATAGTCAAGTCACATGACCTCTGGTGGGGACAGTGGAAGTTATAGTCAAGTCACATGACCTCTGGTGGGGACAGTGGAAGTTATAGTCAAGTCACATGACCTCTGGTGGGGAGAGTGGAAGTTATAGTCAAGTCACATGACCTCTGGTGGTGACAGTGGAAGTTATAGTCAACAGTCACATGACCTCTGGTGGTGACAGTGGAGGTTATAGTCAAGTCACATGACCTCTGGTGGTGACAGTGGAAGTTATAGTCAAGTCACATGACCTCTGGTGGTGACAGTGGAAGTTATAGTCAACAGTCACATGACCTCTGGTGGTGACAGTGGAAGTTATAGTCAAGTCACATGACCTCTGGTGGTGACAGTGGAAGTTATAGTCAACAGTCACATGACCTCTGGTGGTGACAGTGGAAGTTATAGTCAACAGTCACATGACCTCTGGTGGTGACAGTGGAAGTTATAGTCAAGTCACATGACCTCTGGTGGTGACAGTGGAAGTTATAGTCAACAGTCACATGACCTCTGATGGTGACAGTGGAAGTTATAGTCAAGTCACATGACCTCTGATGGTGACAGTGGAAGTTATAGTCAAGTCACATGACCTCTGGTGGTGACAGTGGAAGTTATAGTCAAGTCACATGACCTCTGGTGGGGACAGTGGAAGTTATAGTCAAGTCACATGACGTCTGGTGGTGACAGTGGAGGTTATAGTCAAGTCACATGACCTCTGGTGGTGACAGTGGAAGTTATAGTCAGTCTCCTACATCAAAGTCACATTTAAACCAGCTATATCCAGCCAGAACTCTCTCACCTCATTCTGTTTAAACTGGCCATAACTGGCCACTCATACTGATGTTAAAGTATTGTTCTCAAAATAAATAATATCAAAATCTCATAGATTCGATATAATATGAGATATTATATGAGATATAATATGAGATATTATATGAGATATAATATGAGATATTATATGAGATATTATATGAGATATTATATGAGATATAATATGAGATATAATATGAGATATAATATGAGATATAATAGATATTATATGAGATATTATGAGATATAATATGAGATATAATATGAGATATAATATGAGATATAATATGAGATATAATATGAGATTTTATATGAGATTTTATATGAGATTTTATGAGATTTTATATGAGATTTTATATGAGATTTTATATGAGATTTTATATGAGATTTTATATGAGATTTTATATGAGATATTATGTAAAGTAAAGCCTCTACCGCGAAAGTACAATAATATATATAGAGTAATGTAAATGTGAAAGAGGTGAATAGTTGTAATCCTGCCCAAAGACATTAACCTATTATTATCATGGCCTGGGTGTGTGTAGATTGTTCTGTTTATTAGACATATTGTTATTTAGTGTGATGGTGACCTAAACAGTAAATATAAAAACACACATATCTAGTCCACAGCTGTTCTGGATTATTCCACCATCTTCTTATCCAATAATAATAATTGTTTCTACTTTTGGCACAAGGCCAGCAATTATCCCAGTGCATTACTGGTACTTTATTTTATCAACCCTTTAAGGATGAAAGGCAAAGTTCTCCTCGGCGGGATTTGAACTCAGACCATAAAGGGCCATAACTCTATGCTGCAAAGCATGGCGTCCGATGCTCTACGAATATGCCAATCCATCACCTTTTTATCCAATAATAATTGTTTCTACTTTTGGCACAAGGCCAGCAATTATCCCAGTGTATTACTGGTACTTTATTTTATCGATCCCGTAAGGATGAAAGGCAAAGTTAACCTCGGTGGGATTTGAACTCAGATCATAAAGGGAGATAACTCTATGCTTCAAAGCATGGCGTCCGACCCTCTACCGATACTGCCAATCCACCGCTCTTAATAATAATAACAGTTTCTGATTTAAGCACAAGGCCAACAATTTTGGGGGAGAGTGTATTACTGGTACTTTATTTTATCAACCCAGGGAGGATAAAAGGCAAAGATGACCTCAGTGGGATTTGAACTCAGGACATAAAAGCATCAGAAGAAATACTACTAAACACCCTAATGACTGCCAAATCCCTGGTTCTTATGATGACAATAAGTATTTCTTATATAGCCACAAGGCCTGAAGTGCTGAGAGGTGGAGTTGATTTATATTGACCTCAGTACTTAACAGCTACTTACTTTGATAGAAGCCAAGTTGTTGACCTGGACAACATATGAAATGTATTAATAAATATGGTGGTGGTGTTAGTGGTGGTTCCGGTGACGATTGTGATGGTGCTGATGAGGAGGAGAAAGAAAAGGACGTTTTCATTTGTCTAAAACACTCGACATATTTTGTAGGTTTAGTTAAAACAATTCAGTGAAATTTCAGAGTTGTTTTGTCAGGCAATTACCTTAATCTTAGACTTTATATTTGAAACTAAAACATTCTTAAAGAGTAATTTTAGCCTTTCATAAACAAAAACAAAAAACCCCTCCAGAAACTGTTAAATTCACTTTACCGGTACTTTATTTTATCAACCCAGGAAGAATAAAAAGCAGAATTGGGTCAGGGACCAGGTCACAAAATGTTCCAGGAAAATTTTGACACCAAGAAATAAATGATAAATGAAATGTGAATTAAACAGTTATATTTTTTTTTACATTTTTTTTTTTTTTAAACGGTTAAAATGAAAAATTTCATGATGTAATTAATTTCTATAAATATGTCAGGTAATTAACCCATTTGTTACTGTATTTTTAATGTAATGTACTCTGTTTCTATTGTTGAGAAATTTTGAGAGATTTCCTAAAATCTTTTATTATTTCATTACTAAGATAGTAACTTGAAAATATGATTCTTATACAGTATTATATGGAAGAAGATTATAACGGTGGATTGGCAGTATTGGTAGAGGGTTGGGCGCGATGTTTTGCAGCAAAGAGTTACGGCCCTTTATAGTCTGAGTTCAAATCCCACCGAGGTTAACTTTGCCTTTCATCCTTAAAGGGTTGATAAAATAAAGTACCAGTAATGCACTTGGATAATTGCTGGCCTTGTGCCAAAAGTAGAAACAAATATTATGTGGAAGATTTTAATTTAAATAGGAACCCTTTAAAATTAGATGGTTTTGTTTCCTAAAAGCTGAGCTAGTTTTGACCAGGTTGGTATTACAAAGGAAAAGACAGCAGAGTTGTGTGGTTAACACATCCTGAAATAGCAAAAATAATGGTAAGGGCAGCAAATGGTGGAGAGTTATGGAGGAATTATAATAGAACATAGAATTATGCAGTATCGGTAGAGGGTCGGACGCCATGCTTTGATGCATAGAGTTACGACCCTTGCCATTCTGAGTTCAAATCCCGCCGAGATTAACTTTGCCTTTCATCCATACGGGGTCGATAAAACAAAGTACCAGTAATGCACTGGGTAATTGCTGGCCTTGTGCCAAAAGTAGAAACAATTATTAGTTTCATTGTTGTAGTTGAGGAGGGTGGGCAGTGTTGATAACACTTTATTTTCTCAAGGTATCCAGAATTGGAGGAAGGGAAGGTGTTACCCTCAAACCTGGCCCAAATGCAACAGAGATGAGGTACTCCTGGACCAGGGGGTACTGTTGAAGCAGGGGATGGGTTAAGTGTACCACCCCACCTAGTATACTAATCTATAAACCAAGTAGTGTGGTGTTTGTGGTTGTGGTGGTGGTGGTATTGTTGGTGGTCGTAGTAGTGGTGGTGGTGGTAATAGTTGTAGTAGTGGTAGTAGTTTCAGACACTAGTAGTAGTTTGTCTCCTATCAGTATTTAGGTGAAGTAGTGTAGAGGTGGTAGTAGTAGTAGTGGTGGTGGTGGTGGTTTTAGTAGTGTTGGTGGTAGTGGTAGTAGTAGTAGTGTTGGCGGTAGTAGTGGTGGTAGTGGTAGTAGTAGTGGTGGTGGTAGTGGTGGTGGTTGTAGTGGTGTTGGTAGTGGTAATGGTGGTAGTGGTGGTAGTAGTAGTGGTGGTAGTAGAGGTAGTAGTTTCAGACACTAGTAGTAGTTTGTCTCCTATCAGTATTTAGGTGAAGTAGTGTAGAGGTGGTAGTAGTAGTAGTGGTGGTGGTGGTGGTTTTAGTAGTGTTGGTGGTAGTGGTAGTGGTAGTAGTGTTGGCGGTAGTAGTGGTGGTGGTGGTGGTAGTAGTTGTGGTAGTGGTAATGGTGGTAGTGGTGGTAGTTGTAGTGGTGGTAGTAGTTGTGGTGGTAGTGGTGGTAGTAGTGGTGGTGGTAGTAGTGGTAGTAGTTGTGGTGGTAGTAGTTGTGGTAGTGGTAATAGTGGTAGTAGTAGTGGTGGTAGTGGTGGTAGTAGTGGTGGTGGTAGTGGTGGTAGTGGTGGTGGTAGTTTGTCTCCTCAGTATTTAGGTGAAGTAGAGGGGGGGGGCAAGAAACTGATACTTTCCTAACTTTTGGTGACTATTAATTCTTTGATTTCTTATAACATTTATATGGATAGCTTAACTCCCAATACTCTCTCTCTCTCTTGCTCTCACACATACCCTCTCTCTCTTGCTCTCACACATACCCTCTCTCTCTTGCTCTCACACATACCCTCTCTCTCTTGCTCTCACACATACTCTCTCTCTCTCTTGCTCTCACACATACTCTCTCTCTCTCTCTCTCTCTCATACGCACTCACTCACTCACTCTCTCTTACTCTCATACATACACACACACTCACTCTCTCTCTCTTACTCTCATACATACACACACACTCACTCTCTCTCACACACCCTCTCTCTCTCTCACACACCCTCTCTCTCTCTCACACACCCTCTCTCTCTCTCACACACACACACCCTCACACACCCTCTCTCTCTCTCTCTCTCTCACACACACACACCCTCTCTCTCTCTCTCTCTCTCACACACACCCTCTCTCTCTCTCTCTCTCTCTCTCTCTCTCACACACCATCTCTCACACACACACCCTCTCTCTCTCACACACCCTCTCTCTCTCACACACCCCCTCTCTCTCTCACACACCCTCTCTCTCTCTCTTTCACACACACACACACAGCTGAATCTAATGTGAGATGGACAAACCAGGTCTAGAAGACTGCCTGGTCTGGTGGTGTTGTAGGCAGTGTATTGCTCTCATATTCCATATTTACAGCCAGACATTCTAATCAAGAAATATTTATCATTATTATTATTATTATTGAAAACTGGATTTTCTTTCTCTCTACTCAGGTTTCATGCCACTGTGAATTTTAGTTTAAATAATATATATATATATATATATATATGCAAAAGTTTTATTTAAAATTGTTGGGTTACAACGAATAAATATTTTATAACTGATATAAAGCACTCAACAAGTTTTGGAGTAGATATACGATATTAAACAAATGGAAACTATATTTATAAAACCATATTTATTTCATTATACATATTTCAGGGATACCATATTAGAAATATGGCATGCCTTCTTCAGACAAAATACAATATATAAGCAGTTTTATAAATAAATTTGATGTACCATGAATATTGTTCAACTTCCATTTAAAAAAGTTGGTTTGGAAATATGTATAATGAAATAAATATGGTTTTATAAATATAGTTTCCATTTGTTTAATATCGTATATATATATATATATATATATATATATATATATATATATATATAAATTAATAAAAACAATGAAATAAAAACAAAGAACAAATTGCTTATATTAAAAAATTCATCATTTTACGATCGTTTCTAGGATGTATATGTGTGTGTTGGTATGTATATCATATAGATCTATGTAAAAATATTACAAATTATCTGAAGAAATATACATGCCGTCCGTATTTTTTGGTAGATTTATCTACATATATATATATATATATATATATATATATATATATATATATATATATTCATTAGTTAAGCAAAACAAGACCACAAATTTCACAAGGAAGACATTATTAAAAGATTATCAACATATTTAGTTTGATGTAAGTAATGTAGAGAATAATAATAATAATAATATTAATAATAATAATGCCCGTTTACAATTGTTTCGCTACTCCGTATAATATTTCTGGATCAGATATGATCTTTCCTATCATATCTCCTCTACTATCTCAATCTCTCTCTTTAAGATTGGTTACTCTTGAACTGTGTATATATATATATATATGTAAAAGGTAAACAGAAATAACAACACAGTATAATATTTCTGGATCAGATGACTATGTATCATAATTGATCTGGTTCAGTTGAAAATAATTAACATATTTTAAAAAAAACAGAGTGGCTCATCGGAACTCAAAGGAATATAAATTAAAATAATGTTACATAATATAATGTTCCATATATTAGTTTTTACTATTGTGCCTTTGTTTCATCAGCTGTCAGCCATAATCAAGCAGTACTCATCTGCCGAGGCTGCATTGTGTGAGATCTGCCTATGGGACATATATATATATATAGTAATAATAATAAATTTGAAGACTAAAATCCAAAGAGGGCTCGATAAGGATAAATATATAAGAATATATATATACCTGTTAGTTCTTTTGTTACTTTGGTATTGTATGGTTGGGTTTTGCCTACCGCAATTTTCAATTTGTCAAGCTATTTAAACGTATGTTATTACTCTAAGGACCTACCCTTATTGAGTGCTTTGCTAACTCATTCCTTATTGTAGGTCGTCTTTGCTTGGCCACAGCCAAAGCTTCGATTTTACTAAGCTTCCACTTGTATATATATATATATATATATATATATATATATCATCATTTCATTTCATTTTATGTCCGCTTTTCCCTGCTAGCAAGGGTAGGACATAGTCAAGGGCAGTGGATTGGCAGTATCGGTAGAGGGTCGGACGCCATGCCTTCTAGCATAGAGTTACGGCCCTTTATGGTCTGAGTTCAAATCCTGCTGAGGTTAACTTTGTCTTTCATCCTTACAGAGTCGATAAAATAAAGTACCAGTAATGCACTGGGATAATTGCTGGCCTTGTGCCAATAGAAATAATAAATTATAATGTATGTCTAAAATCCAATTTATAGTGGTTGTAAATTGATCGGAATATTTGTATGGGTTATCTCCCTTAGAACATCTCGTTTTCTTTTAATTAGTGGCCACTAAGTTTTTTTTTATTAAAGTCCCTGGGAGACTGAGTCGCCAAATAATGTTTGTACCAGTTAAAAGCATGTATGTATACATATATATACACATGTACATGTATACACATACACACACTCCATGCACGAAAGGGCAGTAGATTGTCAGTATTGGTAGAGCATCAGGCATGCTTTGTGGTATATAGTTACATCCCTTTGCGTTCAGAGTTTAAACTCCACCGAAGTAAACTTTGATTTTCATCCTTACAAGACCGATAAAATAAAGTACTAGTAATACCCTGGTTTCAATTTAATCTACTCCCACCAAAAATTGTTGGCCTTGTGTCTAAATTAGAAACCATATAGAGTTACGGCCCTTGCCATTCTGAGTTCAAATCCCGCCGAGGTTAACTTTGCCTTTCATCCTTACGGGGTCGATAAAATAAAGTACCAGTAATGTACTGGGTAATTGCAGGCCTTGTGCCAATAGTAGAAACAATTAATTACTTCATAACTTTCAATCTCCATATTACAGTCAATGGCTTTAAATCATCATCATCATTTCATTTTACGTCCGCTTTTCCCTGCTCGCAAGGGTGGGACGGGAACTGATTCTGGCTTGATTTCTACAGCTGGATGCCCTTCTTAACACCAACCTCATTTACAGTGAGTGCTGGGTGCTTTTTTGCCGTGGCACCTCCACGTCCACTTTGCAGTGGAATGATATGGACCCCAGTCCCTATCATCTCATTTCTACAGCTGAGTAAACTGGAGCAATGTGAAATAAAGTGCCTTGCTCAAGGAAACAACACATCACCCGGTCTGAGAATTGAACTCACAATCTTTCGATTGCAAGCCCAATGATCTAACCACTAAGCCATGTGCCTCCATAATTATTATTTTATTTACTCATTCAAGTAAATTACTTAAATTTAGCTTCATAGTCTCTGCCATTAATGACTGAATGAAAGGCAAAGGGCGGTAGATTGGCAGTATCGGTAGAGGGCCGGACACCATGCTTTGCAGCATAGTTACGGCCCTTTATGGTCTGAGTTCAAATCCCACCGAGGTTAACTTCACCTTTCATCCTTACGGGGGTCGATAAAATAAAGTACCAGTAATACACTGGGATAATTGCTGGCCTTGTGCTAAAAGTAGAAACAATTAATGCCTGAATGAACTTGAAGGAATGTGAAATGAAGTGCCTTGCTGAAGGACAACATATCACTCTATATGTGAATCAAACCACCGAACCCTTTAGTCTTAAGTTCAGCACCCTAACCACCAGACATCTTCAGATTAATAAAATATATACCTTGTAATCATAAGCATATTGCTTTCTTTCATTTTTTTCTGACAAAATTGGCCAATTTTCCAACCAAAATCTTTATGCACAGTTAACTTTGCCTTTCATCCTTACAGGGTTGATAAAATAAAGTACCAGTAATGCACTGGGGTAATTGCTGGCCTTGTGCCAAAAGTAGAAACAATTATTATTAGGTGGTGGATTGGCAGCATCGGTAGAGTGTCAGGCCCTTTACGTTCTGATTTGAAATCCCGCCGAGGTTAACTTTGCCTTTCATCCTTACGGGGTCGATAAAATAAAGTACCAGTAATGCACTGGGTATTTGTTGGTCTTGTGCCAAACGTAGAAACAATTATTGTGACATCTTTATTCATTATTGTATTGTACATATTTTGTTGTTTATTTTGTGATTAAAATAAATGAGCCGAGTATATTATATTACTTGAAATTTTAGGAATTTTCCGACAAAACCAAATTTTCTGGCCCCAATTTCTGGAGAGTGCAGCTGCATCTCCAGCAATGCATCACTGCTTGTAATGATATAACATTAATAAACTTCAATTTCTCTCATTTTCTTTTCAGAGAATTAACATTCAGGAAAGGAGATGTTCTCTATCTTCATCATCGGCTTGATAAGAATTGGTTTGCTGGGGAGAAACATGGACGTTATGGTATTTTCCCAAGCAGCTACGTTGAGGTAGGAATATAATCTACATTGACTATCATTTTGTTTTCTTTTTAGCAGGTGTCACGACAAAAAAAACACACAGTCCACGCTGTAATGTGGTCGTGTAGGTAACACAGTAAAAAGCTCCCAGTCCACGCTGTAATGTGGTCGTGTAGGTAACACAGTAAAAAGCTCCCAGTCCACACTGTAATGTGGTCGTGTAGGTAACACAGTAAAAAGCTCCCTGTCCACGCTGTAATGTGGTCGTGTAGGTAACACAGTAAAAAGCTCCCAGTCCACACTGTAATGTGGCCATGTAGGTAACACAGTAAAAAGCTCCCAGTTCACACTGTAATGTGGCCGTGTAGGTAACACAGTAAAAAGCTCCCAGTCCACGCTGTAATGTGGTCGTGTAGGTAACACAGTAAAAAGCTCCCAGTCCACACTGTAATGTGGCCATGTAGGATACACAGTAAAAAGCTCCCAGTCCACACTGTAATGTGGCCATGTAGGAGACACAGTAAAAAGCTCCCAGTCCACACTGTAATGTGGCCGTGTAGGTAACACAGTAAAAAGCTCCCAGTCCACACTGTAATGTGGCCATGTAGGTAACACAGTAAAAAGCTCCCAGTCCACACTGTAATGTGGCCATGTAGGAGACACAGTAAAAAGCTCCCAGTCCACACTGTAATGTGGCCATGTAGGAGACACAGTAAAAAGCTCCCAGTCCACACTGTAATGTGGTTGTGTAGGAGACACGGTAAAAAGCTCCCAGTCCACACTGTAATGTGGCCATGTAGGAGACACAGTAAAAAGCACCCAGTCCACACTGTAGAGTGGTTGTGTAGGTAACACAGTAAAAACCTCCCAGTCCACACTGTAAAGTGGTTGTGTAGGTAACACAGTAAAAAGCTCCCAGTCCACACTGTAATGTGGCCGTGTAGGTAACACAGTAAAAAGCTCCCAGTCCACACTGTA
The DNA here is from genome assembly GCA_964016885.1 of Eledone cirrhosa. Classification (NCBI taxonomy): domain Eukaryota; kingdom Metazoa; phylum Mollusca; class Cephalopoda; order Octopoda; family Eledonidae; genus Eledone; species Eledone cirrhosa. The sequence goes on from OZ024755.1 coordinate 38,384,037, forward strand.
ATGTGGCCGTGTAGGTAACACAGTAAAAAGCTCCCAGTCCACACTGTAATGTGGTTGGTGTTAGGAAGGGCATCCAGCCGTAGAAAACCTGCCAGATAGTCCTATACGAGCGAGACCCGGTCACCCGACCAATCTTGCCTCAAGTGGGACAATTCCCATCTAACCCATGCTAGCGTTGAAGATAGATGTTAAACGCTGATGATGATGATGATGATGATTCCTTCTTTTACCTTTTGTCAACTTTTTCATCTTTCCATCTTTCCATCCTCTCCTCCTTCCAACCACATCATTATTCACATCATCATCATCATCATCATATATATATTTTCCATGCTTACATGGGAGAGATGGGTTGTCATGTTCTCAGGCTAGACAAGCAGGTCAGATGACTGTCTCGCTCATATGTTCCATGTCAACTAATAGAAGTGAAATAATTAAACAGTGGGTAAAATTTTGAACTACTGGAAGTTAACCCTTTCAATTCTGACCCTTCTGCGAAGTGTGTTGTCGCCAGCCTTCAACATCCACAAATAATCACTGAAAAAACTTATATTCCTCAGTTAAACCTGACCAAAAATAAAAGATAATAAATCTTTGAATTTCACAAAAGACTCTGGCAATACCTTACTAAAGCATTCAGACTAAAGCAATGATATAAATTAACCTACTATTTCATTGGTGTTGTTTTATTGATCCTGAAACTATGTAAAGTAAGGTTGGTGTTAGTTGGGGTCACCACCGACATCTGACTCCCCCTGAAACTATGTAAAGTAAGGTTGGTGTTAGTTGGGGTCACCACCGACATCTGACTCCCCCTGAAACTATGTAAAGTAAGGTTGATGTTAGTTGGGGTCACCACCGACATCTGACTCCCCCTGAAACTATGTAAAGTAAGGTTGATGTTAGTTGGGGTCACCACCGACATCTGACTCCCCCTGAAACTATGTAAAGTAAGGTTGGTGTTAGTTGGGGTCACCACCGACATCTGACTCCCCCTGAAACTATGTAAAGTAAGGTTGATGTTAGTTGGGGTCACCACCGACATCTGACTCCCCCTGAAACTATGTAAAGTAAGGTTGATGTTAGTTAGGGTCACCACCGACATCTGACTCCCCCTGAAACTATGTAAAGTAAGGTTGATGTTAGTTGGGGTCACCAACAACATCTAATTTCTCAAGTCACAGTCAAAATATATCCAATATTCTGCTCTCAATGACACCATTCCATTTATTTTTAGTCTTCATTTCTAAGTTATCTCCCTGGGATTATCAACGATGGTGATGACTAAAAAATATTAATTATTACACATTAACTATTTATTTACAGGTGTTAATTACAATAAGATGATCCTATCTGTTTAGTGCAGGTGTTTAATAAGAAAATGATTACCTATTTAGTACAGGTGTAAACTACAATAAAATAATTACCTATTTATTACAGGTATTTAAGTACAATAAAATCATTACCTATTTATTACAGGTGTTTAACTACAATAAAATCCTTACCTATTTATTACAGGTGTTAACCTCAATAGAGGCAGCAAATGCAGCAGCTCAACAAGCTGAGGGTCAGGCTCGTGCAAAATATACTTTTGTGGCTCAAACATCTGTTGAGTTACATTTGAAAAAGGTAATTGATATTTCATGTTTTATTGTTTTACTGGTTTCAGTTATTGTAATCCTTATCATGGAGTCCTAAAGTCTGTCTTGATCCCAGAGACTCATCAGGCAAGCTTTTATCCTGGTTTCCATGGCATGATGCAACTGAGAGTACTTCCCCCTGGACAGGACGCCAGTCCATCACAGGGTTAATTCCCCACCTGGTACTCGTTTTCAGCTGGAGCAACATGAAATGCAGTGTTTTGCTCAAGAACACAACACACAACCCAACCCAGGAGTTGAACCCACAACATCATGGTTGTAAGTCCACCACCCTTAACACTAGGCCACACACCTCTACACAACCCAACCCAGGAGTTGAACCCACAACATTATGGTTGTAAGTCCACCACCCTTAACACTAGGTCACACACCTCCACTTACAGGGATGGAAGAGGAAAATGAAGTTGGTGGGGTAGAGATACAGGGGATAGAACAAATTGAAGAAGGTTTGTCATAGGCCCCCAATAAAGCCAACCTCTGCCTTAGTAGGGGCTGCCTTCAGTCATTGTACTGAGGCCATGCTGAGAGAAATGTGTGGAAATATTTTGAACCGCAGTCTCTTTACTTTTTTCTTTATATATATATATATAATATATATATATATATATATATAATATATATATATATATATATATATATATAATATATATATATATAATATATATATATATATATATATATATATAATATATATATATATAATATATATATAATATATATATAATATATATATATATATATATATAATATATATATATATATATTATATATATATAGCTCTGGTTTATCCAAACTATTGAGCCCTTTGCCATACATTTCGAAGATTGTGTTTCGTTATTTCGTGGGCTGAGATTCCGATTCTCGATTATTTATTTGTATATATATATATATATATATATATATAGAGAGAGAGAGAGAGAGAGAGAGAGAGAGAGAGAGAGAGAGAGAGAGTAGAATTATGATTTAGCTTCAGACATAGCTGTATACAGATATGTATAGAAATTTCGTATTTCTAAAGAAACATGGTATGTTTACCAGTAAACATTTAGGAAACAATAGCTATACAAAAAAAAAAAAACAAAAAAAAACACCCTCTGGTGGTGTCCAGCAGAAGCAAGGGGGCTCAATTGTTGATGCATCTCAGACTTAACTGGTCCTTATCAGGACCATCCCTCCCACACTTGTGACTACTGGATTTGAAAATAGTCGAGAATATATAGTTTTCTCATCTGTGTAAATGAGGTGATTAATCTCATTTGCATATGAAGCTGCATAAGTTGGCTCAACTTATAATAGAATAGAATTAGGATTTAGCTTCAGGCATAGTTGTCTACAGATATGTACAGACATTTTGTATTTCTAAAGAAACACTGTATGTTTACAGAGGAAGCCATATATATATATATATGTGTGTGTGTGTGTGTGTGTCAGCTTGCTCTTGAGTGCTACTGGTAACATGTAACCCAGTATAACCTGTACATGGTTGGGTCATCGGCGACTAAACCGGCAACCTCACCAAGCAAGCTTGATTTTGGACACACCGTGGGATGCAAAACAAGCCTGTCAAAGGGCAGAGGAACTCGGGAGAATCAATGGACATCCACACAAATTACTTTTATTGTATTATAAATAAATATTTACTCCACAATGTATGTTGAATACTCTTTGTTTTGTTCATAATATTACTTGATAACATAATAATAATGACAAATAATTTCTTTTTTTCGTTGTTATTTTTATTTTTTCCAATAATTTTCCATGTCTTTATGTAATTCTTGTTGTTGTCTTAGGGTGATATGATTACCTTATTACGCAAAGTCGATGAGAATTGGCTTGAAGGCCGCATTGGTTTAAGGCAGGGTATTTTCCCTATTAGTTATGTTGAGGTTATGAGGCAGCCATCCACTCCACTGGTAACTCCGGCACCATCAGTGATATGTACTCCAATGACAGGTAACTAGAATTCTTTTTAGTCTAATATTTTTATCATAAGTCACCATTGGTTTCCTGTCCCCTTTTCCATGTTTGTATAGATTGAGGGATCTATTCCAACACAGCTTTCCTCCAATTGTCACATTCCTTCATCATCTTTGAGAGGTTCAATATCTTGAGATTATCTTTCACCAATTTTAACCAGCTTTTTCTTGGTCTTCCTCTTCTGCAGTTACATTCCATTTGGAGCTTTTAGCACTATTTCACCCAATAATCATCATCCAGACACATCAAGTATCTATACCAGCATCATTTTCTCTCTTCAATATTTCAACTGATTCCTCTTATACCCAGTTTTCCCCCAACACAGCCACCAAAGCATGCTACCCCCATTTCTTTCTAACCTCTGCTCATCCTTTGCGTTTATTGCCCATGTCTCACTACCAAGCAACATATATTGCCCATGTCTCACTACCAAGCAACATATATTGCCCATGTCTCACTACCAAGCAACATATATTGCCCATGTCTCACTACCAAGCAACATATATTGCCCAAGTCTCACTAACCAAGCAACATATATTGCCCAAGTCTCACTAACCAAGCAACATATATTGCCCATGTCTCACTACCAAGTGACATATATTGCCCATGTCTCACTACCAAGCAACATATATTGCCCAAGTCTCACTAACCAAACAACATATATTGCCCATGTCTCACTACCAAGCAACATATATTGTTCATGTCTCACTACCAAGCAACATATATTGCCCAAGTCTCACTAACCAAGCAAGATATATTGCAAATGTCTCACTACCAAGCAACATATATTGCCCAAGTCTCACTAACCAAGCAACATATATTGCCCAAGTCTCACTAACCAAGCAACATATATTGCCCATGTCTCACTAACCAAGCAACATATATTGCCCATGTCTAACTAACCAAGCAACATATATTGCCCAAGTCTCACTAACCAAGCAACATATATTGCCCATGTCTCACTACCAAGCAACATATATTGCCCATGTCTCACTAACCAAGCAACATATATTGCCCATGTCTTACTACCAAGCAACATATATTGCCCATGTCTCACTAACCAAGCAACATATATTGCCCATGTCTCACTACCAAGCAAAATATATTGCCCAAGTCTCACTAACCAAGCAAAATATATTGCCCATGTCTCACTACCAAGCAACATATATTGCCCATGTCTCACTACCAAGCAACATATATTGCCCATGTCTCACTAACCAAGCAACATATATTGCCCATGTCTCACTACCAAGCAACATATATTGCCCATGTCTCACTAACCAAGCAACATATATTGCCCATGTCTCACTATCAAGCAACATATATTGCCCATGTCTCACTAACCAAGCAACATATATTGCCCATGTCTCACTACCAAGCAAAATATATTGCCCAAGTCTCACTAACCAAGCAAAATATATTACCCATGTCTCACTACCAAGCAACATATATTGCCCATGTCTCACTACCAAGCAACATATATTGCCCATGTCTCACTAACCAAGCAACATATATTGCCCATGTCTCACTACCAAGCAACATATATTGCCCAAGTCTCACTAACCAAGCAACATATATTGCCCAAGTCTCACTAACCAAGCAACATATATTGCCCATGTCTCACTACCAAGCAACATATATTGCCCATGTCTCACTAACAAGCAACATATATTGCTCAAGTCTCACTAACCAAGCAACATATATTGCCCATGTCTCACTAACCTAGCAACATATATTGCCCATGTCTCACTACCAAGCAACATATATTGCCCAAGTCTCACTACCAAGCAACATATATTGCCCAAGTCTCACTAACCAAGCAACATATATTGCCCATGTCTCACTACCAAGCAACATATATTGCCCATGTCTCACTACCAAGCAACATATATTGCCCATGTTTCACTACCAAACAACATATATTGCCCAAGTCTCACTACCAAGTGACATCACACTTCATATACAGGCAACATTGTTCAATATTATTTATTTCCTCAAAGGGCGGTGGATTGGCAGTATCGGTAGAGGGTCAGGTGCCATGCTTTGAAGCATGGAGTTACCTCCCGTTATGATCTGAGTTCAAATCCCGCCGTGGTTAACTTTGCCTTTCATCCTTACGGGGTCGATAAAATAAAGTACCAGTAATGCACTGGGATAATTGCTGGCCTTGTGCCAAAACTAGAAACAATTATTTATTTCCTCAGAATGTGTTTATGTTGTTTCATTAATCCTAGGTATATATATATAACAGTAATACTAGTTATATATATATATAACAGTAATACTAGTTATATATATATAACAGTAATACTAGTTATATATATAACAGTAATCCTAGTTATATATATATATAACAGTAATACTAGTTATATATATATAACAGTAATAATAGTTATATATATAACAGTAATCCTAGTTATATATATAACAGTAATACTAGTTATATATATATAACAGTAATACTAGTTATATATATATATAACAGTAATACTAGTTATATATATATATAACAGTAATACTAGTTTAATATATATATATAACAGTAATACTAGTTATATATATATATAACAGTAATACTAGTTATATATATATATATAACAGTAATCCTAGTTATATATATATAACAGTAATACTAGTTATATATATATAACAGTAATACTAGTTATATATATATAACAGTAATACTAGTTATATATATTTATAACAGTAATACTAGTTATATATATAACAGTAATCCTAGTTATATATATAACAGTAATCCTAGTTATATATATATAACAGTAATACTAGTTATATATATATATAACAGTAATACTAGTTATATATATATAACAGTAATACTAGTTATATATATAACAGTAATCCTAGTTATATATATATATAACAGTAATACTAGTTATATATATATAACAGTAATAATAGTTATATATATAACAGTAATCCTAGTTATATATATAACAGTAATACTAGTTATATATATATAACAGTAATACTAGTTATATATATATATAACAGTAATACTAGTTATATATATATATAACAGTAATACTAGTTTAATATATATATATAACAGTAATACTAGTTATATATATATATAACAGTAATACTAGTTATATATATATATATATAACAGTAATCCTAGTTATATATATATAACAGTAATACTAGTTATATATATATAACAGTAATATTAGTTATATATATATAACAGTAATACTAGTTATATATATATAACAGTAATACTAGTTATATATATATAACAGTAATCCTAGTTATATATATAACAGTAATCCTAGTTATATATATATAACAGTAATACTAGTTATATATATAACTGTAATCCAAGTTCTATATATATAACAGTAATCCTAGTTATATATATAACAGTAATACTAGTTATATATATATAACAGTAATACTAGTTATATATATATAACAGTAATACTAGTTATATATATAACAGTAATACTAGTTATATATATATATAACAGTAATACTAGTAATATATATATATAACAGTAATACTAGTTATATATATATAACAGTAATACTAGTTATATATATATAACAGTAATACTAGTTATATATATATAACAGTAATACTAGTTATATATATAACAGTAATACTAGTTATATATATATATAACAGTAATACTAGTAATATATATATATAACAGTAATACTAGTTATATATATATAACAGTAATACTAGTTATATATATATAACAGTAATACTAGTTATATATATAACAGTAATACTAGTTATATATATATATATAACAGTAATACTAGTAATATATATATATAACAGTAATACTAGTTATATATATATATAACAGTAATACTAGTTATATATATAACTGTAATCCAAGTTATATATATATAACAGTAATCCTAGTTATATATATAACAGTAATACTAGTTATATATATATAACAGTAATACTAGTTATATATATAACAGTAATACTAGTTATATATATATATAACAGTAATACTAGTTATATATATATATATAACAGTAATACTAGTTATATATATATATAACAGTAATACTAGTTATATATATATATAACAGTAATACTAGTTATATATATATATAACAGTAATACTAGTTATATATATATATAACAGTAATACTAGTTATATATATATAACAGTAATACTAGTTATATATATAACTGTAATCCAAGTTATATATATATAACAGTAATCCTAGTTATATATATAACAGTAATACTAGTTATATATATATAACAGTAATACTAGTTATATATATAACAGTAATACTAGTTATATATATATATAACAGTAATACTAGTTATATATATATATAACAGTAATACTAGTTATATATATATATAACAGTAATACTAGTTATATATATATATAACAGTAATACTAGTTATATATATATATAACAGTAATACTAGTTATATATATATAACAGTAATACTAGTTATATATATAACTGTAATCCAAGTTATATATATATAACAGTAATCCTAGTTATATATATAACAGTAATACTAGTTATATATATATAACAGTAATACTAGTTATATATATAACAGTAATACTAGTTATATATAACAGTAATACTAGTTATATATATATAACAGTAATACTAGTTATATATATAACAGTAATACTAGTTATATATATATATAACAGTAATACTAGTTATATATATATATAATAGTAATACTAGTTATATATAACAGTAATACTAGTTATATATATATAACAGTAATACTAGTTATATATATATAACAGTAATCCAGAAAGTTTTAAAAAAGCTGTCCACATTCCTTCAGTTAAATACTACATCAGGTAGGAAGTTTAGGGGGAGGGGAAATTCTTTTAAATCCACCTCAGTGCATTACTGGTACTTTATTTTATCGACCCCGTAAGGTTGAAAGGCAAAGTTACCCATGATGGGATTTGAACTCAGAATGTAAAGGGATGTAACTATATGCCTGAAAGTATGTTGTCTGACGCTACAATACTGCCAATCCACTGCACTCTGATCATGATGATGATGATAATAATAATTGTTTCTACTGTAGGCACAAGGCCAGCAATTACTCAGTATATTACTGGTACTTTAGTTTATTGACCCCGTAAGGATGAAAGGCAAAGTTAACCTCGGCGGGATTTGAACTTAGAATGGCAGGATTTGAACTCAATGCGTCAAAGCATGGCGTCTGACCCTCTACCGATACTGACAATTCACCGCCCTTGACTATGTCATTAATGTGTTCTAGGCTGGTAGTTGAGGCTTTCAAGTGTGTCCCATGATGGGAGGCTCAGTAGACCAGAACTTACCTTGATCTCATTAGCATTAAACACCTGAAGATACAAGATGAGACACCTGTCCATCGCTGAGTTTAACCCCTGGTTGCTGCTAATGGTGGTGGTGGTACTGGGGGGTGCTACTGGTACTTCCTTTCAACTGAGTAAGACTGAAGGAATGTGAAATGCTGAAGGACATGTCTCCCAGTCTGTGATCAAACCCACAACCTTTTAATTGTGTTCCCAACATTTTAATCACTAAGCCATCCACCTTCACTAGTCATAACCTTAACCCTTTAGCATTTAAACTGGCTGTATCCTGCCACTATTCTCTCACCTCTTTCTGTCCAAACTGGCCGTAACCAGTTGCTCATACTTATGTTAAGGTATTGTTCTGAAAATAAATATTAAAATCTCATAGATTTGATATTATGTGAGATAAAGCCTTTACTGTGAAAATACAATAGTAAATATAGAGTAAAGTAAATGCTAAAGAGATAATTATATATAATTTTGTATATAATAATTTTACTTCACAGTAGAGGTTTTAATCACATTATATTCATGGTTCCTGGCCTGGCTGACATTTAGGAATATAAAAAAAAACATATGGCACAACATGTTTTAGAAAATGTTAACTTTTTTTAGCCTCAGAAAAATTATGCTAGTCTTGGAAAGTTGTCAGAATTTTAGTTTTGGAATATAATAAAAAAAAAATTTTAAACAGATTTTAACATTTTGACAGAAGAATGTCAGAAAATTACACTGGTTTATGATCATTTGATAAAATAAAGTACCAGTAATGTACTGGTAATTAATGGGTCAATGTAATCGACTTTCTCCTCTCCACAAACCATTGGCATTGTGCCTAAGTTAGAAACTATTATTAAATTCATCATTATCATCACCATTTAACATCCACTTTCCCTTCTTGCAAGAATTGCATGGATCCTCACAGACCTAGTACTCTATGAGAGCTACTCATGATCTCTCAGATAAGCTAGGTGCTGCATCCCACTTACATACTCTCACACTTTAAAGAGTACACTGAACATTTTAGTGAGGTCATCATATCTTTGATACAACTGAAGAGTTCTCTTTACTCTTTGTTTGGCATGGTTTCTACAGCTGGATGTCCTTCCTATCACTAACCCCTTTAACAGAGTGTACTGGGAGGTTAAAGTGTCATGCTTGATCAGTCCTCTGAGTTCTTTTTTGGCATGGATGTTCCTGCTGGAAGCCCCACTCAACATCAGCCACTCCACAGATTATACTACTCATGCCCAATTGTGGCACCAGCACTTGAGAGACTGTTGGTCATTGACTCGACTGAAGAGCATACTCAACTCCCCTCCTTCTATCCTTCCCAGATCCTCAGCAGTCAAGACCCATAACCCATGACCATGCAACATCACTAAATTTAATTTGAGGCCTTTGACTCCAGATTTTCTTTCCATATCTGGAAGTTCTCTAATTCTTCTACTGTATCTGCTATGAGTGCTAGATCATTGACATACAGGAGTTCCCATGGACATCAAGTCCTGAATTCCTCTCTTATGGCCTGGAGGACAATAATGAACAGGAGGGGACTGAGAATTGATCCTTGATGGACTCCTATTCACACACTAAATTTATCACTGAACTCATTGTTAACCCTCACCTCGCAGACTGCATCCCTGTACTTGGTTTGTACAGCCTCACAAGCCATTTATCTATCCCTAGTTTACTAAGCCTCCAACTAGATTACAGAGTATGGAAACCTCTCAAAGGCCTTTTCCAGGTCAACAAATAAAGGGTCACATTCCAGGCCAAGTCCTTCTCTGAGAAAGATGACATCAATAGTGCTTCTCCCTGACATAAAACCAAACTGTATTTCATCCAGATTAATTCCATCCCTAATCAACTTTGTAACCTTCATAACCTGATCTAACAATTTGATGTTTCTGTGATCTCTAGTGCATCTCCTTTACTCTTGTAACAGTTGACAATGATGCTACTACACCAGTCATTGGTTATGACACCTTCTCACACTACCTGGCTTACTATACAAGTGACAAATCTGTGTCCTGCTCCAGCAGATAGTTTAACCATCTCAGTGACAATCACCAAATGGCCAGCTACCTTCCCTACCTTTATTTCCTTAATCATCTTATCTTCCATATTGCTGTCAACTTTGATGGCTTGTCCCTTAGTAAGAGTCTACTCCCATGCATTCTCCTTGTTCAACAACCTCTCATAGTAACCCTTCCATGCTTCCTTCTTTTTGGCATCAGTAAAGGTAAGTGAGCCACTGTCGTTTCGTACACACTTTTCTCCTAAGACATCCTGGTTTTCTCTAGTACACTCTCTTGTAATTCAGAAAACTTTCTGTCTCTGATCCTCACACTGGAACATTGGCAAACCTCCTACTTTCTGTCTCCCCTCTTGCCAAATAAACCTGATGCCTAGTCTCACTTTTATCTGCCTTGTATTGTTCCCTGTTATGCCTTGCCCTCCTGACATTCCAACCCTGTCTCTTAGCTTTTAGAGCCCTATCTATTGTATTCCCTCTAGCTGGTACCCTTCCTCATTCCAAGATCTCATCTGCGGTCCACAGTAGGTTGCCTTGTGCCTCTTTTAGTATGTCTCTAAACCTCTGGCTCTTCAAAGATTCTTTAAGCTTCCATATCCTTCTTCTCTAGACAGTTTTAAGTTTCTGTGTGTATCTAACTTATACTCTTAAAGTCACTAATCACTAACCTATTTTGAGAGGTGCATTCTTCTTCAGGGAAACTTTTACTATTTACAACCCTCTGCATATTATGTTTATATTTTGATGTTTAATAAATATGTATAAGCCTGCGTAAAAACAGAAATATTCCCAAGCCATATGTAAAATGTATTTCCTCCGTCTCCTAAAGTTGGTAATACTTTTACTTTATGACTCTTCAATGTTACTAAACATTTCTAGTTAGTTAACTACACTGAACACATTGCCAACTATTTAGAACCAATTCTCTCTCTCGCACGTTATTTATATAGCTGTGAAGCTCTACCAGTGACACAAAGGCCAAGAATCACTGGAATAGTTTCACAGTTAAAATAAAATATACCCATGGATTGAGCTTTGTTTCTCCTGTTTACACAGCCAAACACACACACACACACACACACACACACACACACACACACACACACACACACACACACACACACACACACACACACACACACACACACACACACACACACACACATATATATAAATGCAAAGTATATGAATTTGTATATCTAGTGATATATGGTATGTTTATAAATAAACATTTTGTAAGCCTTCATCTATGAATCTGGAAACTCACAGCATAGCACCATCTAACAGATTCCATATACACAGTTATGTTAGAGCTAACACCCTAATTTTATTTTCCGGCCAAGCCAGCTGATAGCTCTACATGCAAATGACACTAATCAGCCCATGTACATAAGTGTCTAAACTATATGTTTTGGCCTATATTGAGTTCCAGCAGCAAGCAGGGTAAGATGCACTGGCTTGATACAACCAGAGTCAGAAACAATGACATGATTGTCATCAGTTACCTATCCTTAGCTTCTGCTGGAATCTGCTAGATGGTGCTATGCCATCAGTTTCCAGATTCATAGCTGAAGGCTTCCAAAATGTTTATTTATAATCATGCCGTATTTCCCTAAATATACAAATTCACATACTTCATGGAGCTAACACCATAATTAGATATCTAGTGCTTCCCCTTTCCTTTGGCCTCATTAAAATATATAATTTGCGGTTAGATTAATTACATGTACTGTGTTCAGTTGTTGATCTGAAAAATATTATTAATGAATTAATTTGTGTTATTTCAGCTACCCCAGAAATGCTTTCACCAGTTGGATTTGATGCTCCCACGCCGCCACCACAACCCTCACCAAGTGCCTTCAATTACCAAAGACCTGGATATCTCTCGCACTTTCAAAGCCCACCAGTAATCAGTCCCACAGTCTCCAAAACTGTTTCCTTCTCCCCCAATCAACAGTACCAACCAATGGGTTACCATGACCGTACCGACATTTTGAACTCTCTGGAGAGCCAAATTATTTCTCCAAAAATGAAACACAGTCCCAGCGCAGGTCGTAAGTCCATGTCCCCCATCAACAAAACTCTACCAATTGTACAAACAACAACAACAACAGCAAAGAGTAAATATGTTCTTCCTGATGATGACCTAGCTCTGAAAACGTAAGTCTCTCCTGTGTGTATATATGTTGGGTAATGTAGTTGGTGTGTGCCTTATATGGGAAGATTAACTTTCAAAACTTGATTCAGTGGAATGATACGTAATGGGACCCGCACACCCTCCCAGCCCCAGCAGATAGAATGGAGAAGGCGTTTCCCCGGAGGATGGTAAGGGAGACGCGCTGGAAAAGCCACTCCAACTCGCGGGGCTCACACCTGAGGCTGGCCAGCTCAGCTCCCTACACAGTGGTGAGTAGGGAGGGAGATCATTGCTTCTTATTAGTTGAGGAGCCAGTTCAGTTTTGGTGACATTCCTGATTCAGGCTCCAGCCAGACAAAATTCTTCAAAGTTAGATTGGGATAAATTTCCACTGTTGTTGTTTTTTCCTGTTTAGTGAGAAAGAGAAGGGCAGGGGTAATAACCCCCTTTTAGGACCTTCATATGTTGTGTCAGGGAGTGAGGAAGGTATCCTCAAACTGGAGCCCTGGATTGAATGTTTATAACAGGGTGGGCTGGTATTTTGTTTATTAGTTTATCTTTTACAGTTAGTCAGTGAGGGAGGGGTAGAGCCCACAGTGTTTTTCCTGGATTCAGTGAGTAGTGGGAGGGAACAAAAGAGGTATATTCCTTCTGACTCCAACTAATACCTTCTTCTAAGTATGGTATATACCCTCTCTACAGCTTCAGCAGGGGTTACGAGGGGTCAGAAAGAAAGATTAACAATGATCCCTGTTGAACCATAAACTGGAATATAGACAACTGTTAACACTGTAGTGTCACACTGGGACAGAGAGATGCACATCATCATCAACACCATCATCATCATATTCTAATGTCTGCACACAAACACACACACACACATATATATATATATATATATATATATATATATATATATATATATATAATATATATGAAAGACGTAAAATAAGAAGATTATAAAAATTAACTTACTTACTAAAATTTCACTCCAACTAATTAGTTTCTGAAAGGGAATAAACATGGTTTCCGAATGGAACAACATGGAGAATGCCTTTCGTCATCAGGAAGTCAATTCTCAGCTAAGTTCCCAGGCGATGCGTGGATACAGGGAACTTATACAAAAATAATTCAGTGGATGGAAAAATATATGTATATATATACACATGCATATATATATTTATGTAAATTGAATGAAAAGCAAAAATGAAGTTTGGCAAGATTTTCGATTTTACGTTGTTTAGCATTATATTTCTTTCCACATTATATATATATATATGTGTGTGTGTATCTGTGTGTGTGTGTATATATATATATATATATATGTGTGTGTGTGTGTATCTGTGTGTGTGTAAAATAAAAACCTAGTCACTGAAGAGGTCACAGAATGTGTGACGTAAGAGCTTTGACAATATATGAACAACCTCCTGGTTACCGAACCAACCAAACAACAGGAAATTTATAATAAATTGAAGTGAAAACCAACAGGTGCATGTGTTTTTATTGGCAGCATGACCCTCCCAAAGTATAACAATATATATATATATATATACATGGAGGCACATGGCTTAGTGGTTAGAGCACTGACCTTGCAATCGAAAGGTTGTGAGTTCAATTCTCAGACCGGGTGATGTGTTGTTTCTTTGAGCAAGACACTTTATTTCACATTGCTCCAGTTTACTCAGCTGTAGAAATGAGATGATAGGGACTGGGGTCCCTATCATTCCACTGCAAAGTGGTCGTGGAGGTGCCACGGCAAAAAAGCACCCAGCACTCACTGTAAATGAGGTTGGTGTTAGGAAGGGCATCCAGCTGTAGAAATCAAGCCAGAATCAGTTCCCGTCTCACCCTTGCAAGCAGGGAAAAGCGGACGTAAAATGAAAAAAAATAAAATGTATATATATATATATCTATAAACAAACATAAATTATCGAGATTCGCATTTCGGCCCACGAAATAACGAAAAACAACCTCCGAGATGTGTGGCAAGTGCTCAATGATTCAGATGAACCAGAGCTATAACAAACGTTAAAGGCCAAACACACTGAGACGATAGTTAAATAATCATTCGCATAGCCAAAAAAACGATCAAGTAATTCGGGTCAAACAAATAAAAAATATGTGATTGAAAATTTACCCGGACCCCTGGAAGGTTGGTAAAATCCAGCATTTGGGTTTCTGCGGCTCCTAAATCAAGTAGTGTCCGCTTACATAAATAATGTTAGGCTTCTGGTAAGATGATTGAACAAGGAAGCCACTTTCTCAACAGGTTTTAGTTCAATGTTAATACAAGGACTGACTATTGCTGACCCCACGTGGGGATTGGTAAGGGAGGCAACCCCTATATCAGGCGAATGAATTCAGTTGTGTATATTTTTGCAAGAATGCAAAAACATCACAAATCGAATAGAGTTCTCAACAGAAGGGTTAAAATTAACATAAGCTATTCATCAGTCAATAGAATCAACTAAAAAATCAAGAAAATTAACTGGTCAATTGCTAGAGTCTGGAGATTAATATAAATATAAATTATCGAGATATATATATATGGCTGCTTATAATTATTTTTTGTTTGGTTTTTAGGTATCGTGCAATTTATGCTTATAAACCTCAGAATGAAGATGAATTAGAACTGTGGGAAGGAGATGACGTGTATGTAATGGAAAAGTGTGATGATGGCTGGTATGTGGGAACGTCAGCACGAACTGGGATATTTGGTACTTTCCCAGGAAACTATATTCAACCTGTATGTAAGTATATAACACAAATTATTATTATTGTTATTATTATTATTATTATGAATAAAGGTGGTTGACTTGGCAGTATTGGTAGAGCGTCAGACCCCATGCTTTGCAGCATAGAGTTACGACCCTTTATGTTCTGAGTTCAAATTCTGCTGAGGTTAATTTTGCCTTTCATCCTTACGGGGTCGATAAAATAAAGTACCAGTAATGTACTGGGGTTGATTTAATCAACTTTCCTCTCCCCTTCAAATTGCTGGCCTTGTGCCAAAAGTAGAAACAATTATTATTATTATGAATTTGATATCTCAGTCATTGATGTTATTTAACCGGGAAATTTACCCAAACGAACATCGGGTCGCTAGCTGTAGCCTCAACTATTAAGGACATATTGGTCCTTACTGTTCCTTTTAAAGGACACCTGGGCAGAGGTGGTGAGAGCTGATCTCCCAGAGGAGATCATGACGGAAGATGACAATTGGAGAAATATTGTATGGAGGCACATGGCTTAGTGGTTAGAGCATTGGCCTTGCAATCGAAAGGTATTTCCTTGCTGACCCATGTGTTCCAGGTGGCATGGATCTCTAAAAAGGCCCCTTAAGCAATGGTAATCTTGGGTGATAATCCCAGTTTTCAAAAAGGGGTATGAGAGATTGCTGTAATTATAGAGAGATCTTTTTGTTAAGCGTCCCCAGTAAAGTCTATGCTAAGTGGCAAAGAGATGTAGGGATATTGTAGAGATGAAGCTGACAAACAGTGTGGTTTTTTCCCTGGATGCAGCACAGCCAACCAAATATTCACACTGACTCAGTACTAGTTTATAATATCCACAACACTACCAAAAAGATGTAAGGATATTGTAGAGTTGAAGCTGACAAACAGTGTGGTTTTTTCCCTGGATGCAGCACAGCCAACCAAATATTCACACTGACTCAGTACTAGTTTATAATATCCACAACACTACCAAAAAGATGTAGGGATATTGTAGAGTTGAAGCTGACAAACAGTGTGGTTTTTTCCCTGGATGCAGCACAGCCAACCAAATATTCACACTGACTCAGTACTAGTTTATAATATCCACAACACTACCAAAAAGATGTAAGGATATTGTAGAGTTGAAGCTGACAAACAGTGTGGTTTTTTCCCTGGATGCAGCACAGCCAACCAAATATTCACACTGACTCAGTACTAGTTTATAATATCCACAACACTACCAAAGACATGACTTTAACAATTCATTGTTTTTACTTGTAGGATCTTGGTGACAGAAGATTCAACCAGCTATAAGATTGACTAGCATCCCAGTTCGCTAGAAAAAAAGAATAGGGAAAAAGAAGAACGGAAAAAAAAAAAGAAATACAGAATTTATGAAGCCATCCTACATATATGCCAAATTCTATTTATTTAATTTATTTTAATGATTTTTAAAAATAATAATCATAATCTAGAGAACTATTTGTTAATTAGAAAAACAATTTATTTTTAAAAAAATTCACTGGCTGCAACTTATACAATGCTCAATGTTTCGTAAATAATTTCTTTATTTCTCATTTAATTAATAGACAATAAAATTTTATTTCAAGGTGCACAAAATTCTTCTTCAAACTTCAAAATATGTACTATGGTATATGTATGCTACATAATTTCATATATATACATATATATATATATACAAGCATACATATATATATATATATATATATATATGCATGTATATATATATATATATATATATGCATGTATATATATACATATATATATATATATATATATACATGCATATATATATATATATATATATATATATATACATGCATATATATATATTTATACATATATATATACATGCATATATACATATAGCAGGGAAAAGCGGATGTAAAATGATGATGATGATGTGTGTATATACATATATATATATATATATATGTATATGTGTGTATGTATATGTGTGTATTTATATGTGTATATATATATATGTGTATGTATGTATATATATATATATATGTGTATGTATATATATATATATATATATATATAAATAAATAAAGAGAGAGACAGAGTGAGAGAGAAATAGATATTTATGTGTGTGTGTTTTATATATGCATGTATATGGAGTGTCGATGGTGCTTAAACCCAGAAAGACCAGTAATTGAAGGAGTACTCAATACCTAGTGAGATGCAGAGCTGGTATGTATTTAGGAAGAAAATATTCGACCATCAACTCCTACAGTTTCTGTTTCTAACTTCACTCTGATGAGAGTCTGTGTGAAGTCACAAACAGAAGACAGAATATATATGTTGATTTGTTCATTTTCCTCAACATAGCTCTGACAGTGATGTGTCAGCAAAGCAAGAGTTAGTTCACCTTCATCAGAGACGTTCTCCAGCTCCTTCGATGAGGTTCAGTGGATATTTGCTTTGAGGAAAAATTGTAGAAAATTAATAAATCAACATATATAATTACTCTATTATAAATATTGAGTTCTTGCTTTATGGAATACTAAGACCACCAGTTATAAGACCACCAATATATATATATATATATGTGTGTGTATCCGAAGTTCAATCGGGGGTAACCACAGTAAGTAAGGTACTCAATACTTAGTAGAGTATTTACAAGATTTAATATAGAAATGGCTTCTACAAGACTAGAACTGTTTCATTTGTAGGAATGCCTTGATTATTTCATTCGAATGAAACAGTTCTTGCCCAGTAGAAGCTATTTCTATGTTAAATCTTATATATACATATATATATATGTGTGTGCGTGTGTGTATATATATATACATATATGATTTTATATATGTATGTGTACATACATAGAATGTTTGCTTGTACAATAGTATAACTGCTATATTCCAGCTATTCTATTTAACACACACTAAAGACTGCTTTGTTTAACATTCAACAGAGATTGTTGTATTTTAGTAAGTTTTTCAGAACTGCGAACTGTATTGTATTTTAGTTTAATTTTGTTGCACCTCACCCTGATGTAGTTTAGTTTAGATTTTAGATTGACAAATAAAAAAGGACTTTGACAATTTCTGGTTTTATGTTTTCAAAAACACCCTCCCACCTTCTCTCTCCAATATGCTCTACCTTCCCTTTCCACTGCCCCCATCACCCCAGTATCTCAACCACAATTACACAAGTAAATGGATAAAACAATTATTATTCTTTGTGCATGTATGTATGTGTGTTTATATAAATAAACCACAAAACACATTATAGTAAAGAAGCAATGGACTTCATCAGGCTGCATGTGTCACCATCAACCAGGTTTCTATTTTAACTACTGCAACCCAGGCTCCACACAAATACATATATATATATATATATATATATATATATATATATATATATATATGTATATAAAATTGGTCGTTTTGGAAGCCTCAACAATGCAGATGAATAAATCTCCGGGTAACAGAATCAGGTGGTAATGAGAGAGATGTAAGAGGAAATGTAGAATGAGATGTATAGTGTGTAGAGGAACGAAGGAAAGAGTGTAAATATAACAACACGAGATAGTTACCTTGGAAGTGATTTAATTGTCCCTATATTTCGGATTTCGCATCCATCAACTGGGGGTTTACCGAGGGGCAAAGTTTCTAGTTGAAGAGGAACAACACGTGACCTCTGTTGTCTACCGTGTGTGTACAACAATATATATATATATATATAGTGAAAGAGTGAAGAATAACAGGGTCCGCAAAAAGGGTTTTATTTACAGTATTAACAATTATTTCATGATCAGGTGAGTCTAAAGGCCGCTGATCACTCGAAATCGTGTCACTCGACCTTAAATACAGTGTGCATCTCTGATCAAATCATTGGAATATAGTATTTAAGGTCGAGTGATGCAATTTCGAGTGATCAGTGGCCTTTAGACTCAACTGATCAATGAAATAATTGCTAACACTATAAATAAAACCCTTTTTGTACAGCCGACCATGTTATTCTTCAATCTTTCACTATTATTACTCCAAGAATAACCTACATGAGAATTCTTGCAAACTTGCTACCTAACTAAGGAAACCTCTTGTTAATTCAAACAACGCCGTACGTTAAAACTCTCTATAGTACAGAGTACTCACAACCTCTAACTGGATTAGCTAAAACGACAACTTGTTATCCCATATATATATGTATATATGTGTGTGTGTGTATAAATTAAGTTCTATACTACATAGCTACTTTAAAAATGTTACATTTTAACCAATCGTTCATTCGTTTCCAACATTTTTATTCTTTTTTTGTCTCCTAATGTGAGATTTTTTTCCCCTTAGTGCTTTTTTCCAAGACTTTCCATTTTTGTACCAGCATAACATAGATTTTGGTAAGAACCTCACCCTATGGTATATTACAGTTGTCTCTGCCTTTTAAACCCTGTATTACCTCCTAATTTATTTAGTGATCTAAAAAAACATCTTTTGTTTAATGATAGTTTATTTTATTGAAGTATTTGTGAAGTTAAGGTGTCTGGTGTAGACTTAATACTGTCTCAGGCAGGAGTTTTCTAGTCTTTGTTGCTTTCATCAAACCAATGGATTGTTTTACAGGATCGTGACAACGTTGGACCAAATACTTTGTCTAATTTGTTCTAACTCTTTACATTCTGAGTTTAAATCCCTCTGAAGTCAACTTTGCCTTTCATCCTTTCAGGGTTGATAAAATACCAGTCAAATACTGGGGTCAATTTAAACAAATTTTGCATCCCCTTAAATTACTGGCCTTGTACCTAATGTAGAAACCAATATTGCTTCTACTTGCAGGGAAAATGATGTTAAATGATGATGATCATACTATAACTATTATGTTATATTGATAAATAGACAAGACACAACTCTCTTTGCCTCAGTCTACATGGATGACAACAGGTTACATCTCTGCTTCACAGTTAGGTGACTTATAGTAGGAATTTAGTTATATAAACACAGTTGATTCAACAAATGTCAGAATTTGAGAGGAAATATTTTGAAATACCCTACCTGCCCCTCTTCCCTGTCTCCAAAATACTCCTCCCATTCAAGCTAGCATTCTGGGTTTAAAACAGTTAAAACTACAATAAAACCTGTAAATAACATCTTCTGTGTACTCTAATGTTCTCACTGTTCATCTTCTATGTACTCATTCTTTTTCCTTCTCATGATTTTCTCCACTTACCAAATGGAAAAAATTGAATTTATTCAAATTTATTTTGTTTATTTTACATAAATCTTTCTCTTTTCAAATCATTATCATGACTGCACGATGTTGGGTCTACAGTGATATAGGGTTAGGGTGTTGGGTCTACAGTGATATAGGGTTAGGGTGTTGGGTCTACAGTGATATAGGGTTAGGGTGTTGGGTCTACAGTGATATAGGGTTAGGGTGTTGGGTCTACAGTGATATAGGGTTAGGGTGTTGGGTCTACAGTGATATAGGGTTAGGGTGTTGGGTCTACAGTGATATAGGGTTAGGGTGTTGGGTCTACAGTGATATAGGGTTAGGGCGTTGGGTCTACAGTGATATAGGGTTAGAGTGTTGGGTCTACAGTGATATAGGGTTAGGGTGTTGGGTCTACAGTGATATAGGGTTAGGGTGTTGGGTCTACAGTGATATAGGGTTAGGGTGTTGGGTCTACAGTGATATAGGGTTAGGGTGTTGGGTCTACAGTGATATAGGGTTAGGGTGTTGGGTCTACAGTGATATAGGGTTAGGGTGTTGGGTCTACAGTGATATAGGGTTAGGATGTTGGGTCTACAGTGATATAGGGTTAGGGTGTTGGGTCTACAGTGATATAGGGTTAGGGTGTTGGGTCTACAGTGATATAGTGTTAGGGTGTTGGGTCTACAGTGATATAGGGTTAGGGTGTTGGGTCTACAGTGATATAGAGTTAGGGTGTTGGGTCTACAGTGCTATAGGGTTAGGGTGTTGGGTCTACAGTGATATAGGGTTAGGGTGTTGGGTCTACAGTGATATAGGGTTAGGGTGTTGGGTCTACAGTGATATAGGGTTAGGGTGTTGGGTCTACAGTGATATAGGGTTAGGGTGTTGGGTCTACAGTGATATAGTGTTAGGGTGTTGGGTCTACAGTGATATGGGGTTAGTGATAGGGTGTTGAGTCATATGGGGCTAGTGTTAAAGTTAGGGTATTCAGTTTACAATCATATGGGGTTCATATGGTTGTGGATTTTATTCCCAGACTGGGTGTTGTGTCCTTGATGAGTAAAGCCCTTCATTTTCTCTTGTTCCAGTTCACTCAGCTGATATACAATGAGTAGTAGTAGCAGCAGTGGGGTGTTAGACCTGCAATGGACTGGTGTCCTATCCAGAGGTAGAACAGTTTTCTATTCTACATTGTTTAACACTTCCTAAAATCAAGATAAACAGAAGATGTCATCCAATCTGGAAAACTGTAAAACTGATGACTCATCTTTCAGATTGTTAAATATTTAACAATCTATTCTATAATCCAGTAGATTGTTTAACATGCCTACCAAAACTGATGACTCATCTTTCAGATTGTTATATATTTAACAATATATTCTATAGTCCAGTAGATTGTTTAACATGTCTACCAAAGTTTATTTCTCCATCTTAATGCTTCTAGAACTGTCTGTAGTTGTAAAGTTTTGTTGTCGTTACCTTTTATTATTGTCCCTCCAGAACTCTAGAATCTCTTTGCTGAGCACAAGCTGGCTCTTGTTGGCTGCAGGACAAAAGTTCAATATTTCTACACCTGTACTTACCTGACAGGAATCTTCTTTGATTAGAAACACATAACAAATTATCTGTACAACACGTACAGGTTAGTAACTCACATCACATTATGACATCCATATACCATGAGCAGGTTAGCAAAACATATCTTATCTTGTCCATATACTGGGGGGCAAATTAGCAACACACATCAGGTGATGTTGTCCATGTCCAATCCAATTGCAGGCCTCCTCACTCCTGTTGGAGCAACCCCTTCCTGGTTGACCTCCACCACTTTCTCTTTGGTGTTGGTCATGTCAGGAGTGTAGCCATACTCAATGCTTGGCCAATCGTGGGTTGGTGAGTCTATTTAACCCATAGTTGGGGTGGATGGCCGTTGACTCTGAAAATTTCATCTGCCCTTTTTACAGCTCTTTGTGCTGCATGCAGGGGTTCCATTTACCCTCCTTACTAGATGAGGGTCTGGTGGAAGAGCCAGTTTAGTCACCACCCATTTGACCATGAAGCAGGTTACATGGTACCAGAAACAGACTGACCAGGTCCATATGTTCCCCATGTAATGAGGTGTAAATTAACACCATACATCAGGTGATATTGTCCATATGTTACATGCTAAATAGCTACACACATCAGGGTGTATGTTAGCAACAGAGATTGTTATCCATATACTAGGTGTAAGGTGTGAAGGCTGATGGCTTAATGGTTAGGGTGTTCTTCTTATGATTGTAAGGTCGGGGATTCAGTTCCTAGTGGTGTGTTGAGCAAGACTCTCTACTTCACTCGCTGGCAACAATGAATTGTACCTGTAATTCAAACGGGACAGTTTTATCACACTGAATCTCTTTGAAAACGTTGTTAATGGAAGGTCGTTAATGGAATGCTCGGGCACTTTATGTTAATTTCTCAAATAGGTTATTCCATTGGTTGAACTGGAACACTCATCATTGAAACTAAGAGAGGTCCAACTGCATCCACAAAGTATAGGTTAGCAACACATCAACATTATGGTATCCATATACTGAGACATGTGCCTCAGTGGTTAGAGAATTGGATTTGCAATCGTGAGGTTGTGAGTTCGATTCCTGGATCAGGCGATGTGTTATGTCCTTGAGCAAGACACTTTATTTCACGTTGCTCCTTCTACCTGGAGTTGCAACCAATAGAGAATATTAGCAACTGGAAAGACCAACGGAAACATTGTTTCCTCGATCCGATTTGATGAAAGTTGATCGACTGTCAATACTGAGGTCAAATTAGCAACACAACAAATTATATTGACCATATATGGTGAATAGGTTAACAACGTGATACAGTGTGTAGGTTCTTTCCCATTGTTTCCTTGCTGTCTTACAGTTTAAAAAAAAAATTATTTAACCTCAAATGAGTTCCAATTAAAATAACTTCAACCAGAAGCTGTCAAAGTAACAATACTATCCTTAAAGATTTATAGTCATAGATTTTGCTGTGTTTAGAAGAACAAAACAGGAATTAGTGTGGCTTGCAGGACCATCTGGTCATCAAACTTATTTATATTTATTTGTATATACATGCATGGCTACATTTCATTTTTTTCTTGTTTTTTTTTTTTTTTAAAGCCTTATTATATCAAGTTCATAAACAAGGGCATATCTTTTCCTCCCCGATTATTTACATTCAAACACGACAAATTCCCAAACTCACTCCCAAGAACATGAACTATTTTTAAGCACATTTTAAAGAAAATAATTCGAGCCTTTACAAATATATATTTTTTAAAATATGAAGCTATTTTGATTAGCCTTGTTTGGCATTCATTATTATTATTATTGTTGTTTTATTATTATTGTTGCTGTTGTTGTTATTATTATTTATTTCTACTTTAGGCACAAGACCAACAATTACCCCAGTGTATTACTGGTACTTTATTTTATCAACTTAAGGATGAAAGGCAAAGTTAAGCCCGCCGAGGTTAACTATGCCTTTCATCGTTACAGGGTCGATAAAATAAAGTACCAGTAATGCACTGGGTAATTGCTGGCCTTGTGCCAAAAGTAGAAATAGTAAGAATTATTATTATTATGGATAGGGAAAATCATTGGAGCATCAGACAACCTGGTGTATGATATTTCTGCGAGCTTTGTTTCAGAGTTCAAATCCCACCAAGGTCAACTTTGCCTTTCATCCTTCTGAGGGTTGATAAAATAAAGTACCAGTAATGTACTAGGGTCAATGTAATTGACTTACTTTTCCCACTCCCCCAAAAATTGCTGGCCTTGTGCCTATATAAGAAACCATTTTTATTAAAAGAGCAGTGAATTAGCAGTAATTGGTGGAGTGTCAGGCACCATGCTTCACAGCAGAGTTACGGCCCTTTACGTTCTGATTTCAAATCCCGCCGAAGTTAGCTTTGCCTTTCATCCTTACGGGGGTCGATAAAATAAAGCACCAGTAATGTACTGGGGTTGATTTAATCGACTTCCCCTTCAAATTGCTGGCCTTGTGCCTAAAGTAAAAACAATTATTATTATAAACATGTAATTTTTTTAAAATAGATATTTCTTGTAACCCTACATCTTGTAGACTTTGAGGTTTGTATTATTTCACACATGTGTGGCCTAGTGGTTAGAGTGTTGGACTCACGAATGTAAGGTCAGGGGTTTTATTCCCAGACTAGGTGATGCTTTGTGTCTTTGAGCAAGACATTTATTTGTTTCACATTGCTCCACTTGACTCAGCTAAAAAATAAGTACCAGTGTCATTTGGGGGTCTGCATTGGACTGGCATCCCATCTAAGGAGAAGTTTGTACTCCCAGTCACACTTAAGCTAGACTAATCCATGAAGTGAAGATAAGCTTTGTCTTTTGTCCAACACAATGGGAAATTAGACATAAAACAATAACTGTAACTCTCTCCTGTCTAACAAGTTGCCTCAATTTCAGTGTTGAATAAATCCTGATCCCAGGAATGATGATGATATAAGCAGCACAGTTTTATAGATGTGACAATGTGTAATTTAGAAGTAAAGTTAGTTCATGATGTTTTAGAGATGATCATTAGTGCAGATACATGCTTAATTAGCCAATTAAGACAACCAGTTTTTATTATTATTTTACTCTATTTTTATTTTGTATTTTTAAAATTCATTTATTAATTTTTTGTACATTAAAAAAAATCTATTATTTTTGATAACATCAAAGAGAATATTTGTTAAGTGTTGTCTTGGTAACCACAGATTAAAAAGAAAATATGTATTACATCATTCTGCGATTTTAATTTGCATAAAAAAAAAAATTATAATAAGAATGATAATAAAATTATATTGATAAAATTATTTTATACATCATCTGAATTTCTGTGGAAATAAATTGCTAAAAAAAAAAGACTAAAGATCTAAATGTGAAACTGATCAGCAAAGATGTAGGAATTTATCAGGTAACATCTTTTGTATAAAAGATTGGCAGCTGTTATCTGCATAAGATAGTGCTGTCTACTTTTATTAGGGATGGAACTGTTAAAAAAGATCCAGTTTATTCCGATGATCAGTGTTCTAGTTGTTCCAATCAATGGAATGACCTACTTGTGTAATTAACATACAAGTGACTAATTATTCCACAGGCATGCATACCTTTAATGTACTTCTTAAGGAAATTCAACATCACACAGTGACAAGGATGGGCTTTTGAAATACAGGTCCAACTTATTTGTTGAAACAATGGAACAGCCTGCTCATGAAATTAACATGTAAGTGGCTGAGCATTCCACAGAGACGTGTACCATTAGTGTAATTCTCAGATTGATTCAGCATGACACAATGTGTGACCAAGCTGTCTCCGTAAATTACTGGTACAACTCATTTCAGCTGAGTCGACTGGCACAAGATGAAATAATGTCTTGATTGGGGATACAATATTTGACCCAATCTAGGAATTGAACTCAGAATGTTACTCTTGTTAGTCCTATACATTAACCCTTAAACCACATGCCCTGGCATCTATTGCTGCTGCTATCTCTGCCAAAGTTGTTATCAATCTTTACTACAGTTTCATGCTTTTCTTCAGAACTTTGACACGCAATGAATGAATGCCCCCTAATCCACTTCAAACAGAAATATTGCATGCTGGTCTCTTTTTTTTTTGTTTCTGTTTCTTTTTTTTTTCTTTTTTTTTGGATAAAAAAAATAAATCTGTCATCAAAATGAATTTGTTGCTTTTCTGTTTGATTTCTGCTGAGTCCAGTCATTTAAGTGAAGCCTATTAAACAATGTCATCATCATCATTTTACGTCCGCTTTTCCCTGCTTGCAAGGGTGGGACGGGAACTAATTCTGGCTTGATTTCTACAGCTGGATGCCCTTCCTAACACCAACCTCATTTACAGTGAGTGCTGGGTGCTTTTTTTTTTTTTTTTGCTGTGGCACCTCCACGACCACTTTGCAGTGGAATGATATGAACTCCAGTCCCTATCATCTCATTTCTACAGCTGAGTAAACTGGAACAATGTGAAATAAAGTGTCTTGCTCAAGGAAACAACACATCACCCGGTCTGAGAATTGAACTCACAACCTTTTGATTGCAAGCCCAATGCTCTAACGACTAAGCCATGTGCCTCCATCAGTTTATATATATATGAGCGAGACACATACACCCGACCAATCTTGCCTCAAGTGGGACAACTCCCGTCTAACCTATGCTGGCATGGAAGATAGATATTAAATGATGATGATATATATATATATATATATGATATATATATATATACACGATAAACACACACACACACACATATATATGTATATATATATACACAATATATACATATACAACAACAACTGTTCACTCCTCCCGTTTTCCCCTTCTACATATATAGATTGTGACGGACAGAGGGAGATACAGATTCTCTTTTATAATATAGATAGATGGAAAGAAATAGGGTATTTTTATTCAGCCTGTGGTATGTGTGTCGGCTGACAAGTTCGTAGGCTAACTATGAAGTAGTGAAATCTTGCAGGCATTAATTTCAACTCATATTTATAACCACATTGTTTCTTTCCAGCGACTATGTCGAAAAATAAACCTCATTTGGTCATTCCATGAGAGTATCTTGGTCAGCCTATGAAATTATCAGCTCTAACATTATTCAAAATAACTTTGAAAATAGATATGGACCCGATTTCTGTCATTAAATGAGGTAATATACACAGTATATGTTGGTACTGTCAACTGTGGTACACAGTATACGTTGGTACTGTCAACTGTGTTACACAGTATATGTTGGTACTGTCAACTGTGGTGCACAGTATATGTCGGTACTGTCAACTGTGGTACACTATACGTTGGTACTGTCAACTGAGGTACACAGTATATGTTGGTACTGTCAACTGTGGTACACAGTATATGTTGGTACTCTCAACAGTGGTACACAGTATATGTTGGTACTGTCAACTGTGGTACACAGTATATGTTGGTACTGTCAACTGTGGTACACAGTATATGTTGGTACTGTCAACTGTGGTACACAGTATATGTTGGTACTGTCAACTGTGGTACACAGTATATGTTGGTACTCTCAACTGTGGTACACAGTATACGTTGGTACTGTCAACTGTGGTACACAGTATATGTTGGTACTGTCAACTGTGGTACACAGTATATGTTGGTATTATCAACTGTGGTACACAGTATATGTTAGTACTGTCAACTGTGGTACACGGTATATGTTGGTACTGACAACTGTGGTACACAGTATATGTTGGTATTATCAACTGTGGTACACAGTATATGTTGGTACTGTCAACTGAGGTACACAGTATATGTTGGTACTGTCAACTGTGGTACACAGTATATGTTGGTACTGTCAACTGTGGTACACAGTATATGTTGGTACTGTCAACTGTGGTACACAGTATATGTTGGTATTATCAACTGTGGTACACAGTATATGTTGGTACTCTCAACTGTGGTTCACAGTATATGTTGGTACTGACAACTGTGGTACACAGTATATGTTGGTATTATCAACTGTGGTACACAGTATATGTTGGTACTCTCAACTGTGGTTCACAGTATATGTTGGTACTCTCAACTGTGGTTCACAGTATATGTTGGTACTCTCAACTGTGGTTCACAGTATATGTTGGTACTCTCAACTGTGGTTCACAGTATATGTTGGTACTGTCAACTGTGGTTCACAGTATATGTTGGTACTGACA
Source organism: Eledone cirrhosa (assembly GCA_964016885.1). Taxonomy (NCBI): domain Eukaryota; kingdom Metazoa; phylum Mollusca; class Cephalopoda; order Octopoda; family Eledonidae; genus Eledone; species Eledone cirrhosa. The sequence goes on from OZ024755.1 coordinate 38,412,812, forward strand.
ACTGTGGTACACAGTATATGTTGGTATTATCAACTGTGGTACACAGTATATGTTGGTACTGTCAACTGAGGTACACAGTATATGTTGGTACTGTCAACTGTGGTACACAGTATATGTTGGTACTGTCAACTGTGGTACACAGTATATGTTGGTACTGTCAACTGTGGTACACAGTATATGTTGGTATTATCAACTGTGGTACACAGTATATGTTGGTACTCTCAACTGTGGTTCACAGTATATGTTGGTACTGACAACTGTGGTACACAGTATATGTTGGTATTATCAACTGTGGTACACAGTATATGTTGGTACTCTCAACTGTGGTTCACAGTATATGTTGGTACTGACAACTGTGGTACACAGTATATGTTGGTACTGTCAACTGTGGTACACAGTATACGTTGGTACTGTCAACTGTGGTACACAGTATATGTTGGTACTGACAACTGTGGTGCACAGTATATGTTGGTACTGTCAACTGTGGTACACAGTATACGTTGGTACTGTCAACTGTGGTACACAGTATATGTTAGTACTGTCAACTGTGGTACACGGTATATGTTGGTACTGTCAACAGTGGTACACAGTATATGTTGGTACTGTCAACTGTGGTACACAGTATATGTTGGTACTGTCAACTGTGGTACACAGTATACGTTGGTACTGTCAACAGTGGTACACAGTATATGTTGGTACTGACAACTGTGGTGCACAGTATATGTTGGTACTGTCAACTGTGGTACACAGTATACGTTGGTACTGTCAACTGTGGTACACAGTATATGTTAGTACTGTCAACTGTGGTACACGGTATATGTTGGTACTGTCAACAGTGGTACACAGTATATGTTGGTACTGTCAACTGTGGTACACAGTATATGTTGGTACTGTCAACTGTGGTACACAGTATATGTTGGTACTGTCAACTGTGGTACACAGTATATGTTGGTACTGTCAACTGTGGTACACAGTATATGTTGGTACTGTCAACTGTGGTACACAGTATATGTTGGTATTATCAACTGTGGTACACAGTATATGTTGGTACTCTCAACTGTGGTTCACAGTATATGTTGGTACTGACAACTGTGGTACACAGTATATGTTGGTATTATCAACTGTGGTACACAGTATATGTTGGTACTCTCAACTGTGGTTCACAGTATATGTTGGTACTGACAACTGTGGTACACAGTATATGTTGGTACTGTCAACTGTGGTACACAGTATACGTTGGTACTGTCAACTGTGGTACACAGTATATGTTGGTACTGACAACTGTGGTGCACAGTATATGTTGGTACTGTCAACTGTGGTACACAGTATACGTTGGTACTGTCAACTGTGGTACACAGTATATGTTAGTACTGTCAACTGTGGTACACGGTATATGTTGGTACTGTCAACAGTGGTACACAGTATATGTTGGTACTGTCAACTGTGGTACACAGTATATGTTGGTACTGTCAACTGTGGTACACAGTATACGTTGGTACTGTCAACAGTGGTACACAGTATATGTTGGTACTGACAACTGTGGTGCACAGTATATGTTGGTACTGTCAACTGTGGTACACAGTATACGTTGGTACTGTCAACTGTGGTACACAGTATATGTTAGTACTGTCAACTGTGGTACACGGTATATGTTGGTACTGTCAACAGTGGTACACAGTATATGTTGGTACTGTCAACTGTGGTACACAGTATATGTTGGTACTGTCAACTGTGGTACACAGTATATGTTGGTACTGTCAACTGTGGTACACAGTATATGGTAGTACTGTCAACTGTGGTACACAGTATATGTTGGTATTGTCAAATGTGGTACACAGTATATGTTGGTACTGTCAACTGTGGTACACAGTATATGTTGGTACTGTCAACTGTGGTACACAGTATATGTTAGTACTGTCAACTGTGGTTCACGGTATATGTTGATACTGTCAACTGTGGTACACGGTATGTGTTGGTACTGTCAACTGTGGTACACAGTATATGTTGGTACTGTCAACTGTGGTACACAGTATATGTTGGTACTGTCAACTGTGGTACACAGTATATGTTAGTACTGTCAACTGAGGTACACAGTATATGTTGGTACTGTCAACTGTTGTACACAGTATATGTTGGTACTGTCAACTGTGGTACACAGTATATGTTGGTAGTGTCAACTGTGGTACACAGTATACGTTGGTACTGTCAACTGTGGTACACAGTATATGTTGGTACTCTCAACAGTGGTACACAGTATATGTTGGTACTGTCAACTGTGGTACACAGTATATGTTGGTACTGTCAACTGTGGTACACAGTATATGTTGGTACTCTCAACTGTGGTACACAGTATACGTTGGTACTGTCAACTGTGGTACACAGTATATGTTGGTACTGTCAACTGTGGTACACAGTATATGTTGGTATTATCAACTGTGGTACACAGTATATGTTAGTACTGTCAACTGTTGTACACAGTATATGTTGGTATTATCAACTGTGGTACGCAGTATATGTTGGTACTGTCAACTGTGGTACACGGTATATGTTGGTACTGTCAACTGTGGTACACAGTATATGTTGGTACTGTCAACTGTGGTACACAGTATACGTTGGTACTGTCAACTGTGGTACACAGTATATGTTGGTACTGTCAACAGTGGTACACAGTATACGTTGGTACTGTCAACTGTGTTACACAGTATATGTTAGTACTGTCAACTGTGGTACACAGTATATGTTGGTACTGTCAACTGTGGTACACAGTATATGTTGGTACTGTCAACTGTGGTACACAGTATACGTTGGTACTGTCAACTGTGGTACACAGTATATGTTGGTACTGTCAACAGTGGTACACAGTATACGTTGGTACTGTCAACTGTGTTACACAGTATATGTTAGTACTGTCAACTGTGGTACACAGTATATGTTGGTACTGTCAACTGTGGTACACAGTATATGTTGGTACTGTCAACTGTGGTACACAGTATACGTTGGTACTGTCAACTGTGGTACACAGTATATGTTGGTACTGTCAACAGTGGTACACAGTATACGTTGGTACTGTCAACTGTGTTACACAGTATATGTTAGTACTGTCAACTGTGGTACACAGTATATGTTGGTACTGTCAACTGTGGTACACAGTATATGTTGGTACTCTCAAATGTGGTACACAGTATATGTTGGTACTGTCAACTGTGGTACACAGTATATGTTGGTACTGTCAACTGTGGTACACAGTATATGTTGGTACTGTCAACTGTGGTACACAGTATATGTTGGTACTGTCAAATGTGGTACACAGTATATGTTGGTACTCTCAACTGTGGTACACAGTATATGTTGGTACTGTCAACTGTGGTACACAGTATATGTTGGTACTGTCAACTGTGGTACACAGTATACGTTGGTACTGTCAACTGTGGTACACAGTATATGTTGGTACTGTCAACTGTGTTACACAGTATATGTTGGTACTGTCAACTGGTACACAGTATATGTTGGTACTGTCAACTGTGGTACACAGTATATGTTGGTACTGTCAACTGGTACACAGTATATGTTGCTACTGTCAACTGTGGTACACAGTATATGTTAGTACTGTCAACTGTGGTACACAGTAAATGTTGGTACTGTCAACTGTGGTACACAGTATATGTTGGTACTGTCAACTGTGGTATACAGTATATGTTGGTACTGTCAACTGGTACACAGTATATGTTGGCACTGTCAACAGTGGTACACAGTATATGTTGGTACTGTCAACTGTGGTACACAGTATACGTTGGTACTGTCAACTGTGGTACACAGTATATGTTGGTACTGTCAACTGTGGTACACAGTATATGTTGGTACTGTCAACTGTGGTACACAGTATATGATGGTACTGTCAACTGTGGTACACAGTATATGTTGGTACTGTCAACTGTGGTACACAGTATACGTTGGTACTGTCAACTGTGGTACACAGTATATGTTGGTACTGTCAACTGTGGTACACAGTATATGTTGGTACTGTCAACTGTGGTACACAGTATATGTTGGTACTGTCAACTGTGGTACACAGTATATGTTGATACTGTCAACTGAGGTACACAGTATATGTTGGTACTGTCAACTGTGGTACACAGTATATGTTGGTACTGTCAACTGTGGTACACAGTATATGTTTGTACTGTCAACTGTGGTACACAGTATATGTTGGTACTGTCAACTGTGGTACACAGTATATGTTGGTACTGTCAACTGTGGTACACAGTATATGTTAGTACTGTCAACTGTGGTACACAGTATATGTTGGTACTGTCAACTGTGGTACACAGTATATGTTGGTACTGTCAACTGTGGTACACAGTATATGTTGGTACTGTCAACTGTGGTACACAGTATATGTTGGTACTGTCAACTGTGGTACACAGTATATGTTGGTACTGTCAACTGGTACACAGTATATGTTGCTACTGTCAACTGTGGTACACAGTATATGTTAGTACTGTCAACTGTGGTACACAGTAAATGTTGGTACTGTCAACTGTGGTACACAGTATATGTTGGTACTGTCAACTGTGGTACACAGTATATGTTGGCACTGTCAACAGTGGTACACAGTATATGTTGGTACTGTCAACTGTGGTACACAGTATACGTTGGTACTGTCAACTGTGGTACACAGTATATGTTGGTACTGTCAACTGTGGTACACAGTATATGTTGGTACTGTCAACTGTGGTACACAGTATATGATGGTACTGTCAACTGTGGTACACAGTATATGTTGGTACTGTCAACTGTGGTACACAGTATACGTTGGTACTGTCAACTGTGGTACACAGTATATGTTGGTACTGTCAACTGTGGTACACAGTATATGTTGGTACTGTCAACTGTGGTACACAGTATATGTTGGTACTGTCAACTGTGGTACACAGTATATGTTGATACTGTCAACTGAGGTACACAGTATATGTTGGTACTGTCAACTGTGGTACACAGTATATGTTGGTACTGTCAACTGTGGTACACAGTATATGTTTGTACTGTCAACTGTGGTACACAGTATATGTTGGTACTGTCAACTGTGGTACACAGTATATGTTGGTACTGTCAACTGTGGTACACAGTATATGTTAGTACTGTCAACTGTGGTACACAGTATATGTTGGTACTGTCAACTGTGGTACACAGTATATGTTGGTACTGTCAACTGTGGTACACAGTATATGTTGGTACTGTCAACTGTGGTACACAGTATATGTTGGTACTGTCAACTGTGGTACACAGTATATGTTGGTACTGTCAACAGTGGTACACAGTATACGTTGGTACTGTCAACTGTGGTACACAGTATATGTTGGTACTGTCAACTGTGGTACACAGTATATGTTGGTACTGTCAACTGGTACACAGTATATGTTGACTTTACTTGAACCTATGTAATAATTGTTCGTGGAGACCACTGCATATTCGCGGCTTCGTTATTGTCTTCTGCGATGTTTTAATGCCCTTTTTCCTGGCAATATATTTCATAACAATATACCGTATTTGCTGGCCTATTGGACCAGTTACATAGATGTGACCCTCTCACTATACACACACGCGCGTGTGTGTGTGTATTTATTAAAATAAGAGATTAAAGTTTAAGCAAAGAATCGCTGCTTTCACACTTAACGGGATCTTCTGAAACTAAAAATATCAATCTGTGAACGCAGAAGTAAATATTTCGAAAAACGTCGCAACCGAAGGAAGACAGGGAGACGATACTTTGGTTCGTCGAAATCTTCCCTGGCAAAGAACGGGAAAAAATGAAAATAATACGTCATAATTAGGAGCGTTGCTGACGTTTATAGGCATTTTAATGCGCAACGTCCATTATTCGCAGTTTTTCACTCTTCGCGCGTGATGTCATTATAAATGAATCCCTCCAAATATCACCAAAGATGACAGACCAAACATTGATGTCATATTTATATTTCACAGAATTTGGGTGGATATTTATTATTTTCTCTTCCACAAAAACTGCTTTTAAATATGATTCTTTAAACTTTTGTGGCATTTTGGAACTGGTGTATTTCAGTTAACCTTTTCATGATCGCATTTCTAATGAAATACACTCTCTTTCAATTAATTAATGAAGAATTTTGAGAGATTTATTAAAATTATTAATTATTTCATTAGATAGTAACTTAATGTAAGGTTCTTATATAAAATTATAAGATTTTAATATAAAATGGAATCATTTAAGATGGATGACAGAACCAGGTTTAGTCGGACTGGTAAATAAAAGGTTAAACATAATTATTTCATTAGATCTAACAATGATTTCTTCCAGAACACAATTTTAGGAGAAAGAGGTTAGTGTTGATTGAATTAATTCAAGTACAGCACCCTCATTCTTCTTCTTCTTCTTCTTCTTCTTCTTCTTCTTCTTCTTCTTCTTCTCAAACACTCCCTCCAGCAGGTCCTGTCAGAAGCAACTGTCTCTAACTAATCCAACTGGATTCTACCATTTGGGTTTGCCCGTAAAATCTGTCCAGCGATTCTTTCCTGAGACATTCTAACCACATGGCCATAGTATCGGAGCTGTGATCTCTCAATTTGGAGAAGTAGCAGCTCTACCTGGAGTGACTCTCCAGTGATTCTTTCCTGAGACATTCTAACCACATGGCCATAGTATCAGAGCTGTGATCTCTCAATTGGGAGAAGTACCAGCTCTACCTGGAGTGACTCTCCAGTGATTCTTTCCTGAGACATTCTAACCACCTGTCCATAGTATCGGAGCTGTGATCTCTCAATTGGGAGAAGTACCAGCTCTACCTGGAGTGACTCTCCAGTGATTCTTTCCTGAGACATTCTAACCACATGGCCATAGTATCGGAGCTGTGATCTCTCAATTGGGAGAAGTACCAGCTCTACCTGGAGTGACTCTCCAGTGATTCTTTCCTGAGACATTCTAACCACATGGCCATAGTATCGGAGCTGTGATTTCTCAATTGGGAGAAGTACCAGCTCTACCTGGAGTGACTCTCCAGTGATTCTTTCCTGAGACATTCTAACCACCTGCCCATAGTATCAGAGCTGTGATCTCTCAATTGGGAGAAGTACCAGCTCTACCTGGAGTGACTCTCCAGTGATTCTTTCCTGAGACATTCTAACCATCTGTCCATAGTATCAGAGCTGTGATCTCTCAATTGGGAGAAGTAGCAACTCTACCTGGAGTGACTCTCCAGTGATTCTTTCCTGAGACATTCTAACCATCTGTCCATAGTATCAGAGCTGTGATCTCTCAATTCGGAGAAATATTGGCCCTACCTGGAGTGACTCTCTGAGCTAGGCACTCTATCGAGTAACATTACTCCAAATACACTTCAGAGGAACCGCATTTCGGCCGCTTGTATTCACGATCGTATCCTTTCGGTCATTACTCAAGATTCATGACCATAAGTAAGGCTTGGCACGGATACCAAAATGAAGATAGCAAGTCTGGCATTTACACCTACCTCCCTTCTTCTGATCACCGAATACTGAATCTGGTGCATTACTGCCCAACTCCTGCAATTCTTGCACTTAACAAAAAAAGTGAGGAAAAAATATTTCAACTCGAACCCAAGACGAGTGTTTCTGAAAATTTTACCAAATTGTGTTTATATGTAAACCGTCTCAGATTCGGGTAGAGACATTTTCCTCACTTTCCTTTTCGTGTTTTCAACGATTTTGACCGCCAAATCCACAGGAAATTGTTTTTTTAGATATCGGAGGGGTAAGAACCTCAGAGCTTCCCATCCTCGCGGGGAAGGACCTCAGATCTTCCCATTCTCGGAGATATTATTACAATTTTTCCATCGTTTTTTTTTAGTGTTCTGAACGAACCTGACCTTCTAGATTAGAAGTTCTCAAACTGTTTGGGTCACCGCCCTCCTCACGGCCACGTAATAACCTCAATGCCCCCCACCCTATTTCCAGAGAAACCTGCCAACACGCAAATTGTAAATAATATATGTAACTGAATTCTTCTATGTTTTACCTGGCGGAAATTCGAAATCGAATCTAAAGTTTCTCGCCTCTAAAACCTCCTATTATTAGGCCATTCTTACCATTATCCTTTCAAAAGAATAACTATGATAAACGTATATACCACTTGACCTGTGACCCTAGTCACTTGACAGACGATAAGCAGATAGCCACTATTGTTTCAAAAAGCACATACACATCCTTCTAGCTATAGTATTCTTATAAATACAATCGCTTCGAGATCCAAACCAGAGATAGTGGCTAACACAGACGACAGAAGAACCGTTCTACCAACACTATGGATTCTCTTCACGAATACAGTCTTCTAGCTACTATTCTCTCACATTTCTTACTGGCTCGACAGATAGACAGTGAATTAGAGAGATGGACTGAACGCTACTACAGAAACCACGTCTGCTAGGGATTAACACACACACACACACACAGAGTAGGTTTCTCATCTATTGTCCCTTATACACTTTGTCAATAAAATCGTTAATTTATATATAATAAATAATATAATATATACTATGTATAAATAAATATGTATTTTTTATTTTACTATATATTTTTTATTTTACTATATAATATGTATAATTTAATATTGAATATACTATTATATCATCTCTACCGTCCTCTTAGGGCCCAGAGCCTCCCTGGACCTTCTCAACGACCCCCTTCCCCTGGAGGGCGGTAGCACCCACTTTGAGAACTTCTGTTCTAAATCGTCCGAAATTATTTGTTTTTTAGTTAGGTTGTTTTCTTAACCCTAACCCTAGCCTAGGCAGGCGTCATTGACTCGTTTTATTCAGTTGACATCACTTTCATTTTTAATTATATTTTGTAATGTTATTCTGAGAGAATTGTGAGCAATTAGTAATGTTATTTATGTTATATATATATATTATTTAATAAAGTTATTTTAATTATACGAGTATCAGTATGGCTTCAGGTGTCAATAGAGGGATTTTAAATGTTTAAATGTTATCTCAAATATTTCTCCCAACTTTTGATATAAAAAAAAACAAGTAATTTACAACAAATTCGTTGAAAATACACGAAAAAAAAAATGGAAAAGGTTTCAATTCGAACCCAAGACGGGTGTGTATGTAAAAGGTTGACCCCAATTTATATACTGAACATAGTTTACATATAAATATAATTTATATATTGAATATAGTTTACATATAAATATAATTTATATGATGAATATAATTTACATATAAATATAATTTATATATTGCATATAGTTTACGTATAAATATAATTTATATATTGAATATAGTTTACAAAAGATAGAAATAAAGAGAATTCAAAGTAAAGTCGAAAGACACTACAAGATATGTTGGTGTTTCCTATGTAAATAATTTTGATACAAACCAACAAACATTGCTATATGTGATAGTAAACCTAAAACAAAGCTGCCATAATGGATAATAAATCTGTGTTTATGTTAAATAATCATAGAAACTATCCTTCTGTTCAATCATATAAGCTAGAAAATTCGAAACGAATAAACAAACGTCGAAAGATAATAAAGCTGAGATTCAATTATCTACACAGACAATTGCTCGGCTACATTAAACATAAATGTTGGTTATTATTCTATCTTCGAGTCTTGGTGTGTTCTGTGTGTGTTATTGGATTTTTTGATTCCATATATTCTGCTTTAAGTAAGTCAACATTTAAAATATTTTCTTATTTGTCCTTGTTATATGATTTATAAATGTTAAAATGTTGAATCTTATTTACTGGTGACAACAGGCAAGAACGGAACAAATTGAAAGTTATACGCTATTGTGATAGAGTGCCCAATTTTTTAATTTAATTATTTGGGAACTAAGGGGGTTGACTTTAAAAGGAAACCGGCTGTATTGTCAACTTTTATTTTATTTCAAATTGTATGAATAACATTACAAATTATTTATAATTCTTACAAAGTGATATAATATATACAATAGTTAACAAATATATAAGATTAAAGAAAACTATCATCAATTCTCCACCAAGTGCGACAATCAGCCGCACATCTTAAGGGTCAACGGAACACTTTGAAGCAAGCCAACACATTGTCAACATTACCACAGGTGATGGTGAGGCTAAGGTGCTGAAACACCCAGGCACCGTCACGGCATCGCCTGACACCTCAGTAAGGCGAGCCGCCAGCTGTATTGTCAACATATAGTATTTTATTTTGATAATCAATGTGATGCAGTCAATTATACTAAAAGTAATGTTGTGTATGCATCTAAAATGTCTAGAGTCAGTCTCGAGCCCGGAGGCTCATCAGAGCTGGTGCTTATTCCGGTTTCCGTGGTGTGAAGCGACTCAGAGTACAAGACTCCCCTGGACATGACGCCAGTCCATTACAGGGTTAAACCCCCACCTATTGTTGGTACTCATTTTCAGCTGAACATACTGGAGCAAGGTGAAATGAAGTGTTTTGCTCAAGAACACGCAACCCAGCCCGAGAATTGAACCCATGACATTACAATCGTAAGTCCAACAGCCTTACCACTAGGCCACGCACCTCCACATAGTCCAACAGCCTTACCACTAGGCCACACACCTCCACATAGTCCAACACCCTTACCACTAGGCCACGCACCTCCACATAGTCCAACAGCCTTACCACTAGGCCACACACCTCCACATAGTCCAACACCCTTACCACTAGGCCACACACCTCCACATAGTCCAGCACCCTTACCACTAGGCCACACACCTCCACATAGTCCAGCACCCTTACCACTAGGCCACACACCTCCACATAGTCCAGCACCCTTACCACTAGGCCACACACCTCCACATAGTCCAACAGCCTTACCACTAGGCCACGCACCTCCACATAGTCCAACACCCTTACCACTAGGCCACGCACCTCCACATAGTCCAACAGCCTTACCACTAGGCCACACACCTCCACATAGTCCAGCACCCTTACCACTAGGCCACGCACCTCCACATAGTCCAACACCCTTACCACTAGGCCACGCACCTCCACATAGTCCAACAGCCTTACCACTAGGCCACGCACCTCCACATAGTCCAACAGCCTTACCACTAGGCCACACACCTCCACATAGTCCAGCACCCTTACCACTAGGCCACACACCTCCATATAGTCCAACAGCCTTACCACTAGGCCACGCACCTCCACATAGTCCAGCACCCTTACCACTAGGCCACACACCTCCACATAGTCCAACACCCTTACCACTAGGCCACGCACCTCCACATAGTCCAACAGCCTTACCACTAGGCCACGCACCTCCACATAGTCCAACAGCCTTACCACTAGGCCACGCACCTCCACATAGTCCAACACCCTTACCACTAGGCCACACACCTCCACATAGTCCAGCACCCTTACCACTAGGCCACACACCTCCACATAGTCCAACAGCCTTACCACTAGGCCACGCACCTCCACATAGTCCAACACCCTTACCACTAGGCCACGCACCTCCACATAGTCCAACAGCCTTACCACTAGGCCACACACCTCCACATAGTCCAGCACCCTTACCACTAGGCCACGCACCTCCACATAGTCCAACACCCTTACCACTAGGCCACGCACCTCCACATAGTCCAACAGCCTTACCACTAGGCCACACACCTCCACATAGTCCAACACCCTTACCACTAGGCCACACACCTCCACATAGTCCAACACCCTTACCACTAGGCCACACACCTCCACATAGTCCAACACCCTTACCACTAGGCCACACACCTCCACATAGTCCAGCACCCTTACCACTAGGCCACACACCTCCACATAGTCCAACAGCCTTACCACTAGGCCACGCACCTCCACATAGTCCAACACCCTTACCACTAGGCCACGCACCTCCACATAGTCCAACACCTTTACCACTAGGCCACACACCTCCACATAGTCCAACACCCTTACCACTAGGCCACACACCTCCACATAGTCCAGCACCCTTACCACTAGGCCACACACCTCCACATAGTCCAACAGCCTTACCACTAGGCCACGCACCTCCACGTAGTCCAACACCCTTACCACTAGGCCACGCACCTCCACATAGTCCAACAGCCTTACCACTAGGCCACACATCTCCACATAGTCCAGCACCCTTACCACTAGGCCACGCACCTCCACATAGTCCAACACCCTTACCACTAGGCCACGCACCTCCACATAGTCCAACAGCCTTACCACTAGGCCACGCACCTCCACATAGTCCAACAGCCTTACCACTAGGCCACACACCTCCACATAGTCCAGCACCCTTACCACTAGGCCACACACCTCCACATAGTCCAACAGCCTTACCACTAGGCCACGCACCTCCACATAGTCCAGCACCCTTACCACTAGGCCACGCACCTCCACATAGTCCAACAGCCTTACCACTAGGCCACGCACCTCCACATAGTCCAACAGCCTTACCACTAGGCCACGCACCTCCACATAGTCCAACACCCTTACCACTAGGCCACACACCTCCACATAGTCCAGCACCCTTACCACTAGGCCACACACCTCCACATAGTCCAACAGCCTTACCACTAGGCCACGCACCTCCACATAGTCCAACACCCTTACCACTAGGCCACGCACCTCCACATAGTCCAACAGCCTTACCACTAGGCCACACACCTCCACATAGTCCAGCACCCTTACCACTAGGCCACGCACCTCCACATAGTCCAACACCCTTACCACTAGGCCACGCACCTCCACATAGTCCAACAGCCTTACCACTAGGCCACGCACCTCCACATAGTCCAACAGCCTTACCACTAGGCCACACACCTCCACATAGTCCAGCACCCTTACCACTAGGCCACACACCTCCACATAGTCCAACAGCCTTACCACTAGGCCACGCACCTCCACATAGTCCAACAGCCTTACCACTAGGCCACGCACCTCCACATAGTCCAACAGCCTTACCACTAGGCCACGCACCTCCACATAGTCCAACACCCTTACCACTAGGCCACACACCTCCACATAGTCCAGCACCCTTACCACTAGGCCACACACCTCCACATAGTCCAACAGCCTTACCACTAGGCCACACACCTCCACATAGTCCAGCACCCTTACCACTAGGCCACGCACCTCCACATAGTCCAACACCCTTACCACTAGGCCACGCACCTCCACATAGTCCAACAGCCTTACCACTAGGCCACGCACCTCCACATAGTCCAACAGCCTTACCACTAGGCCACACACCTCCACATAGTCCAGCACCCTTACCACTAGGCCACACACCTCCACATAGTCCAACAGCCTTACCACTAGGCCACGCACCTCCACATAGTCCAACAGCCTTACCACTAGGCCACGCACCTCCACATAGTCCAACAGCCTTACCACTAGGCCACACACCTCCACATAGTCCAACAGCCTTACCACTAGGCCACACACCTCCACATAGTCCAACACCCTTACCACTAGGCCACACACCTCCACATAGTCCAACAGCCTTACCACTAGGCCACGCACCTCCTCATAGTCCAACACCCTTACCACTAGGCCACGCACCTCCACATAGTCCAACAGCCTTACCACTAGGCCACGCACCTCCACATAGTCCAACAGCCTTACCACTAGGCCACGCACCTCCACATAGTCCAACAGCCTTACCACTAGGCCACGCACCTCCACATAGTCCAACAGCCTTACCACTAGGCCACGCACCTCCACATAGTCCAACACCCTTACCACTAGGCCACACACCTCCACATAGTCCAGCACCCTTACCACTAGGCCACACACCTCCACATAGTCCAACAGCCTTACCACTAGGCCACGCACCTCCACATAGTCCAGCACCCTTACCACTAGGCCACACACCTCCACATAGTCCAACACCCTTACCACTAGGCCACGCACCTCCACATAGTCCAACAGCCTTACCACTAGGCCACGCACCTCCACATAGTCCAACAGCCTTACCACTAGGCCACGCACCTCCACATAGTCCAACACCCTTACCACTAGGCCACACACCTCCACATAGTCCAACACCCTTACCACTAGGCCACGCACCTCCACATAGTCTAACACCCTTACCACTAGGCCACACACCTCCACATAGTCCAACACCCTTACCACTAGGCCACACACCTCCACATAGTCCAACAGCCTTACCACTAGGCCACGCACCTCCTCATAGTCCAACACCCTTACCACTAGGCCACGCACCTCCACATAGTCCAACAGCCTTACCACTAGGCCACGCACCTCCTCTCTCTATGTATAGTTAAGTTATTACGTAATATTTAAGATATTTTCAAAATCAAAATATTATCAGTGATTTATTTATCAATTAAACCAAGGTTCTCAAAGTGGGCGCTACTACCCCCGGGGAGGATCGTTGAGAAGGGCGGGGGGCACTGGGGCTTTAGGGGGAGGTAGAGATGATATAATAGTATATTAAATATCAAATGATATATATATATAGTCATTTAAAAAAATATATATTTACAATTTGCGTGTAGGTAGGTCTCTCTGGAAATAGGGTTGGGGTGGGGAGCATTGAGGGTATTATGTGGCCGTGATGGTGGGGTTGGGGGACATTGAGGGTATTATGTGGCCGTGATGGTGGGGTTTGGAGTATTGAGGGTATTATGTGGCCGTGATGGTGGGGTGGGGGACGAAAGTTTGAGAACCTCTGAATTAAACCCTCAATAGCCATGTCTTTTTACTGCGTCTTGTTGCGGTACAGGATGTCTTACTACTACGTATTGTTGTGGTACAGGATGTCTTACTACTGCGTCTTGTTGTGGTACAGGATGTCTTACTACTGCGTCTTGTTGTGGTACAGGATGTCTTGTTACTACGTCTTGTTGTGGTACAGGATGTCTTGTTACTACGTCTTGTTGTGGTACAGGATGTTAAGAGTTTATATCAGAATTTCTGGTTGTTGCTGTTTTTTCTCTGTTTATGTGATATATTTATTATACTTCTCTTCTTTTACTATCCTAAAATAATTAATATTTACCATCTTAAAATAATAATTAACCTTTACCATCCTAAAATAATAATTAACCTTTACCATCTTAAAATAATAATTAACCTTTACCATCCTAAAATAATAATTAACCTTTACCATCCTAAAATAATAATTAACCTTTACCATCCTAAAATAATAATTAACCTTTACCATCCTAAAATAATAATTAACCTTTACCATCCTAAAATAATAATTAACCTTTACCATCCTAAAATAATAATTAACCTTTACCATCCTAAAATAATAATTAACGTGTCTTTATTGTTTCAGATGATTTCCAGTCTTTATTGGTGTCTGCGGCCCCCAAAGACTTTGCTTTAGTCTTCATTTGTTTCCTGTGGAGTTATTTAATAAAGCTTCAACCAAACTGAGATTGACTTACCTCACTAAGCCCTCTCCTTATTCAACATATTACATGAGTTATACAATAAAAAACATTATAACATACTGTGATCATTATTAAACTCTGATCTTTAGTTATACAATATAAATATTACAACAGATACGGTGATCTGTCAGTCCTGATATCACTTGTTTGATAAGGATTAAAGAAAATTATCATAATTGCTTGAAATGATGTAAAATCATATCATCTGTTGTAGATTGCCATCTACTGAAAATGAAAGACACCCACACTGTTCTTGTGGCTTTTTATGTCACATGTCAAACCCATGCAAGCAAGAAAAGCGGACGTGAAAACGATGAAGATGATGTTCCTCTATTAAATGAAATGATAATGTTAACAATTATGTATGATTTATTGGAAAATTATCAATAAATGTTTAATTGTGTGTCCAAATGAAACTATTGACCACAATGTATGTCCAGATGAAACTATTGACTGCATGTGTGTCCAGATGAAATTATATCATCGCAATGTGTGTCCACATGAAACTATTGACAGTAATGTATGTCCAGATGGAACTATTGACTGAAACTTATGTCCAGATGAAACTATATTGACAGCAATGTATGTCCAGATGAAACTATTGACAGCAGTGTGTGTCCAGATGAAATTATTGACAGCAATGTGTGTCCAGATGAAACTACATCATAGCAATAAATCGGATATGGACAAAATCGTTACCAGACAAAGAAAAATGTGAACAAAATCTCGACTCCTTTTGGACAAAAAAAAAGCATAGGGAAAATAAAACAAAGTGAACATCCAGTTGACTTAAGAAACATTGAAGAAGTTTGAAATGTTTGTGAATCTAACGCTTTAACCACTAAGCCACGTGCCTACACACACACACACACACACACACACACACTTACACACACACTTACACACACACACTTACACACACTTACATACAAATACTTATACACACACAAACACACAAAGTACTGAACTGGTATTTTATTTATTGACCTTGAAGGAATGAAACCCATTGTTGACCTGGACAGTATTTGAACTCAAAGTACAGAGAGCGGCAACATCAGGAAACAGTGTATCTGATATCACAAATCTTCCAATTTACCTATCATATATATAGAACTAGCTGAAGTACCCGGTAATACCCGGGATAGGTGGCGTTATTCGCAGTTCCCAAAGTGCGCCTGAAAATGCTAGCGACACTGGGTACCCGTACTGGATTTTCAATAGCAACCTTTGCTAGGTGTGTTTATGGCAGATCAATCTTTTGTGTGGAACTATCAATAGTCATAAGTCCTTCTTCCATCCAGCTTTCTTCATTCAGAGTGAATAAACCGGGGAAGTTTGAGTTCGAAGAGTATCGAACTTATTCAAAAAACATATGTATAAGAATTGCAAACTTACTGCCTTAGTGTTCAAGAGCAAACACAGAACAATTGAAGAAGTCACCGCAATTATTGAAGAAATTACAACAAAGTGAACATATTCAGGTACTTTTCAAGCACCCTGTATATCACCGTTTCTAAAGCCCTCCGAATGACTGAAGCATTTTAGTAAAACCATCCTGCTTTCCCCCTATAGTAGACATAACCTGAGAAAACACACCATAATAAGTCGGATAAACAATCAGAAGTGTTGGCCCTAAAGAGGGCCTTGTAATGTTCACTGTTGCAAAGTGTCAATAATGGGGGAGAAGTTACATCTTCCTAATTCGTGTTAATCTTCCCACGATCCGACACCTCGATATATATCGATAAAATAAACTCTACTCTCAAAGACGCCATGTTACAATTAACATGCCGGAAGTACGAATATTCGTCAACATACAATTTGGGTTTTATTCTTTGGACTAATCTCATGGTAAGCCAACTTCCAGGTCATTGATTATCACACTCTTTTGTAACTTATCACCGATTTCTGCAGTTGACCTTAATGTGATCTAAACGTGTGCACGTGTTCAGAATCCATATCAGTGGATGTGATATATATATATATATATATATATATATATATATATATATATATATATATATATATATACATACACAGAGACATCTTTTCAGTCGTCAACCAAAATTAGATTGTCGTCTGCTTTGTTTGAAATTTCTTTATGTATATTTCTAATAAGTTGCCTTGTTTTGAAGGACTGAGTTGTGAGAGGAGGGTTTAACATACAGTAGTAGTAGTAGTAGTAGTAGTAGTAGGATCTCCTCTTCCCCCTCTCTCACTGAAACGCCTTCTCTTTCGTTCTCCGTTGTAAAGATGTCCCCAGCGGTTCCATTATTTATTTTTATTGAAACCCAATTAGCCAGTCCTGTTTCTGAATATTAGCTTAACATGTGTGTAAAGTTTCATCAGGATCGGATCACTGGTGTAGGTGCCAACTGGTTATAGACAGATACACAGACAGAAATTGCTATTTATATAGTCGATATATGACATTAATAGTACCTGTGATCTGTCAATTCGGAGAAGTAGCGGCTCTACCTGGAGTGATGAGCAGAGTATCACCCCAGGTAGAGCCGCTACGTCTCCGAATTAAGAGATCACAGCTCCGATACTCTGGACATGTGATTAAGAATGTCTCAGGAAAGAATTGCTGGACAGATTTTACAGGCAAAACCAACAGGCAGGAGACCCGGGGGTAGACCCTGAGCAAGATGGTTGGATAACATCCATGAGCTTGGCTGGTCTCGCTTGGAGATCCAACCGGATCAGCTGGAGATGGTTGCTTCTGACAGGACTCGCTGGAAGGAGTGTTTGAGGACTCTTCCCCCCTTCAAGACCCTTTCAGGAATAACTGTGAGAAGAAGAATTAAATTAACCCTTTGTCACTGTATTTCTAATGAAAAACACTGCAGTTGATTTTCAAATTTGTAAAATAATGTAGTTAATGGAGGGATTTAATAAAACTTTCACATTATTCAGCTAGTGTTTGGAACATAACTTAACAAAGGTTTTTACGTAAAATTATGATGGGAAGTTTCTAAATAATAAAAACCACTTTAAAATAAAGGACTGTATCATAAGCAGGGGTCGGTTCAAGCGGTTTGGTATAAACATGTTGACATCAAATTTTAGAGTGCACAGCTGGGGACAGTTAGCGGTCAAGGAGTCCATCAAGGGGTTGATCTAAAAGGTTTGTGGTTCCCTGATTTAGGTTATGAATAGGGTTCTGAACGAATGATGCGATACGAAGGTTGTTTGTATAATATTGTTTCTACTTTAGCCACAAGGCCAGTAATTTGAAGAGAAGGGGAAAGTCGATTAAATCGACCCCATTGCTTTACTGGCACTTTATTTTATCGAGCCCCTAATGATGAAAGGCAAAGCTAGCCTCTGTAGGATTTGAACTAAGAAAGTAAAGGGTCAGTTCTGTTGATAGTTTTGTATCAAAAAGTGTTAACGGAAACATAAAGTTATCGAAAAAAAAGCAGCATTAAAAACCACAAACGCCAAAAATAAAAAGAAATAAGAAAAATGAAGAAGGTCTTTTCATTTATAACATTTATTTAAAGAATTTTTATGTTTTTTAACAACTTATTTCTACAGCTTAACATGTGGTATTGCGTTCTGAAAAATCCGATACATAACATCTTTAGTGTCAATAGCCACCGTAGCCACCGTGTCCGTAACCACCATAGCCACCATGTCCAAATCCACCATTTCCAAAACCACCATGTCCGAAGCCACCACCGTGTCCAAATCCACCGTGTCCAGCTCCACCATGTCCGAAACCTCCATTTCCGCCATAACCTCCATTTCCGCCATAACCTCCATTTCCACCAGAACCACCATAGCCAGCACCTCTACGTTCACGAACCAATGACTCGGCACACATTGCTACAGCAATCACAGCAAACAGGAAAATAGCCAGTTTCATCATTTTCAGTTATTAGAGTCTGCAGGAAAAAATTAAAAAAAAGATAAAAAATTAAGGTCAATGAAATACACGGTCTGTCATTTAACCCTTTCATTACCATAGTTCTAATAAAATACACTGCCTTTCATTACCATCTAATATATAATTGCTTCTACTTTTGGCACAAGGCCAGCAGTTATTCCAGTGTATTACTGGTACTTTATTTTATCGACCCTGTAAGGATGAAAGACAAAATTAACCTCAGCGGGATTTGAACTTAGATCATAAAGGGCTGTAACTCTTTGCTGCTAAGCCTGGCGTCCGACCCTCTCCTGACACTGACAATCCACTGCCTTAATATATAATTGTTTCTACTTTTGGCACAAGGCCAGCAATTACTGGTACTTTATTTTATCGACCCCGTAAGGATGAAAGGCAAAGTTAACCTCAACGGGATTGGAGAACTGCGAGACTGTCCTTTTTTTTTTCTGAACACGTTATTAAAATAAGTTGGATTACTTTGAATAAATCATAACTGAACATTATGTAATTTATCTGAGTTCAAATCCCACCGAGGTTGACTTTGCCTTTCATCCTTACGGGGTCGATAATATAAAGTACCAGTAACACAATGAGATCGATTTTGCTGGCCTTGTACCAAAAGTAGAAACAATTATTAATCTGGTGTTTGGAACATAACTTGACAGAGGTTCTTACATAAAATTATGATGGAAGGTTTTTAGATAAATATAAATACTTTAAAAGAAACAGTTTTGTATCATAGAATCAAGGCTAGGTTTGGTATCAAAAGGGTTTGGGTAGATACAACTATTGTTTTTGAAGGCAAAGCTAGCCTCTGTAGGATTTGAACTAAGAAAGTAAAGGGTCAGTTCTGTTGATAGTTTTGTATCAAAAAGACTTGGCTGTGAACAGAATGGACTGTGAAGTATAAAACACTTTTAGCTGTTTCTCTGTACAGTGGAGAGATTATACACACACAATAAGCTTGGAGAGAGAGTTAGGATGGTCGGTTTCCGATTGTTAGGTCGTGAGTTCGATTCCCAGTGACATACTCTGTCTTTGGTCATGAAACACTTTATCTCACATTGCTTTAGTCCACTCATTCACGTAATTGAAAGAAAAATGAGTTGTACCTGTAATTCAAAAAGCCGACCTTATCACATACCGTATCACTCCGACTCTCAATGAGAATTGTGTTATGGGTGCACGTGTCTATGGAATGCTCAGCCACTTGCCCGTTAATTTCATCGGTAGACTGTTCTGTTGATCAAATCAACTAAATCACTTGTCGTCGGAACCGACGCTGGTCTAATACACACGCACACGCTCACACATTTCTTAATGGAAATCAAGGATTAGGTTTTGCCCATTAGGGTAGAAATGAAACCACTGATTGTGTCATCATCGCAAGAGGGCTGAAACACTAACTTGGTTTCCTTCAGAAAGCCAGTTATTCAGATGCTGCTCTGATGAAATCCAAGGTTTCAGCCTTGTTCTCTTCTCGAAACCAGTGGTGAAGGTCAGTGAATACTTGTAGTTTCTTGATCACCTGCTTCACAAGTTATATGCCAAGCTGAAGTTAATATAAACTGAATTAACTTGGGGCTCTTAACTTCGGTTGGAGTCGTAGGGGCGTTGTCTTAACATACCGTCTTGTCTTGGGCATTAAAACATAATTCTTCGTGGAAAGTTCCATGCTAGAAACATCACAGC
>OZ024755.1:38438806-38453806 GCA_964016885.1 Eledone cirrhosa
ATGTCGGCCCTTGTGGCCAATAAATGAAATCATTATTATTATTGGCAGTATCGGTAGAGGGTCGGACGCCATGCTTTCACGCATAGTTACGTCCCTTTATGGTCTGAGTTCAAATCCCGCCGAGGTTAACTTTGCCTTTCATCCTTACGGGGTTGATAAAATAAAGTACCAGTAATACACTGGTGTAATTGTTGGCCTTGTGCCAAAAATAGATACAATTATTATTAGCAGCATTACAAGCTCCTCTTTGCTAGTGGTGCATTTTTATGTCTTCTCTTCCTTCATCTCATTCACCTCAACTTCCTTCTTTTCTTTCCTCTCCCCTTCACTCCTCTCTTTTGTACAAGCTCCTTCCTACGGCACTCATTACAGCCCCTTCCATTCCACATGTCCCACATAGCCCCTCCTACCCTATTTCACAGCTCCTCCCACTCCACATCCCCCACATAGCCCCGCCTACCTACTTCACAGCCTCTCCCACTAAACAGCCTCAACGCAGCCCCTCCCACTTAATAGACACTCACCATAGTCTCCCCCCCCCACTCAATAGACGTTTACCATAGTCCCTCCCACTGCACAGACACTCCCCATAGCCCCGCCCATACCATAGCTCCACCTCCCCTACTTCATAGCTCCTCCTACTCCACAGCCACTCAACAAGATCTTCACCACCAGCTGTGTTTCTTAATCTACTTATCAATTCCGTCCTGTCAGCTTCTGCTCAATTGACAGTCTGTTGAAATTACTCTAGAAAATACACACACACATATACACACACGCTCACACACACACACGCTCACACACACACACACATACACACGCTCACATACACATTCACACACGCTCACATACACACGCACACGCTCATATATACACACACACGCTCACATACACACACACACACGCTCACATACACACACACACACACTCACAAATACACACACACGCGCACGCTCACACACACACACACATACACGCTCACATACACATGCATACGCATACACGCTCAGATACACACACATACACACACACATGCTCACACACACACACATCCATATACATGCTCACACACACGCTCACATACAAACACACACAAACATGCGCTTACATACACACACATACACGCTCACATCCACATACAAACACACCCCCCTAGACCTACACACACACATACACTCACACGCTAACATACACGCACATCTATTGGTATTCACATATACCAGATGTGTGTGTGTGTGTGTGTGTGTGTGTGTGTGTGTGTGTGTGTGTGTGTGTGTGTGTGTGTTGGATCTCCGTCTGTTCCAACGATGAGTATTCCAGTTAATTCGATCAAGAGGAGAGCCAGCTTGTTAAATGTTCGTGTAAGTGGCTGACTATTCCGTAGGCACAGACATCCTTTATGTAGTTCTCAGGGAGATTCAGTGTGACACTGTGTGCGACAAGGTAGGTCTTTTGAATTACAGGTACAACTAATTTTGCCAGGTGAGTTGACTGGAGTAAGGTGAAATAAAGTGTCTGGATGGACTCAATTAGTTGGCATTGAATCATGTGATGTGTTAGGGCTGTCACCAGGGTAGAATCAAAGCAACTAAGGGCTAGAGTAGGGGTCAGCAACCCTCGGCCCGCAGGCCACATCCGGCCCGCCAACTGGTTTCAATCTTAGGCTTGACTGTGTTAATTAGACGACAAGGTCACTTCAGAAGCTCTCTACATTCCAGAACCACATCATGAGACTTATGACAAGCAAGGAGCTTAGCGACCATATCTGTATCAGTGAGCTGCTCAACAGAACCAAACTTAGACCAATTACATCAATTGTCAAGTCAAGAGTACTCAAACTATACGGCCATATAAAAAGATCAACTTGTGGTGTGAGTAGGTTATGCCTGGAAGGAAGGTTGGCTGGTAAGAGAAGCAGAGGCTGGCAGTCAAAACGATGGCTTTATAATGTCAACTTATGGACTGGACTTGATCTTTGCTATTTGAACTCTGCTGTTGGTGATTGAACTTTGTGGAGAGAGATATCACATGTTGATGTGCAGTCTGTAACTGGCGGAGTTTAGTATCACAAGAAGAACAAACAATCAATCTCAAACAAATAGAATAGTCAGAAATTGATTGTGTGTGCGTACAGTAATCCCCCGCTATATCGCGGTTCACTTTTCGCGGTCCCGCTACACGGCAGATTTTTCTTTGGAACGTATCTAATTTCCTATCGCGGTAATCTTCGCTACATCGCGGATTTTTCGTTAGAACATATATATTTTCTTATCACAGTACGTACGTCTGAATAAAAAGTGTTTAAAATTTAAACTTATTAAATAAGTTTCGATGTGATTGAAGTGTATATCGTAAGGAAGAGGCATCTTAAGGCTTTAAATATAAAAATGTTTTTAATTTTCATTCCATTACTGTTTTACTGATTGTGTTTTTCTCTAATCTACTACAATCTCTTCATAGATTGACGGGAGATGTGCAGTGTATTACCAAGTGGCTACCGTGGCTGGCAATAGTCCTCATTGGAAAATAGTACTACGATCGTTGGTGGTAGTTTCTATACGATCGTTACTGGCTGTTTTTGGTGTTCAAATACAAAAGTATGTTTTAATGAGTTTATATGTACTTAAAGTGTGTAGGAGAGGTATTTTAAGGCTTCAAATATGAACACAACGGTTGTCTTTATGGTCTCTCTATATCGTGGATTTTCATTTATCGCGGTTGGTTCTGGAACGTATCCCCCGCGATAAACGGGGGATGTACATACATAGTATGTCTATGGCAGGGATGTGGAATGATGCAGACTTACCTAAAACAAGTCAGTGTGTCTGGCAAACAGTTATTTCATTTCATCCTCAAAATCTTTCATTTCAGTTTTCTGTCTGGTAGGAAAACATCTGTGACTCTATTCAATAATAATCAATGTTTATTTATTTTTCTATGTTAAAAGTGTTCAGTATTATTAAAAGTAAAGTTTTTCATCTAACAAATGGCAACCCTGATCTAAATACACTGCCAGGTATCGTGGTTTTGTCACAGTTTATTAAAAATGTCATAGTATTTTATCATATTACTGTATTTGTTTTTACATATGCATAGCAATGTGGCTTGCCGACGAGACACTGCATTGAAATGTGGCCCACACACCCCAAAAGGTCACCAAACCCTAGGCTAGAGAATAGTTCGGGCTCATAGCATTTGCTAGGTGGCCTTGGGTTAGAAAATATATAAGAGGCCCTTACCACCTATTAGCAGGACCCTGGGCTAGAGATCAGTTGCCACCTAAAGCACATACTAGCGAGATTCTGGGTCAGAGAATATATGGGACCCTTAGCACCTATTAGGGTTACAGAATATCGGTGCTTCCCCTGGTAACTACTCACAAACTTAGTGAAAATTAAAATTATATGAATGTAGACCTACACATAGAGATTCCAACATTAATCCAAGCTGCCCCGAGGAAAACATGAACCGTAATTCCCGGCGTCGAAGGCGCTACTTTTTTCATAAAATAAGTCTAAAAAAAATCTACCATACGTCCTGGAGGCCGAAGGTTGTTCATTTTTTATTCTTAATTATATTGTCTGGTGACATCCAAGTGAACAGGTTTTTTATTTTGAAATATTGTGTTCTTTGCCTTTCATCCTTACGGGGTCGATAAAATAAAGTACCAGTAATCTACTGGGTAATTGCTGGCCTTGTGTCAATAGTAGAAACAATTTTTTTTTTCAAATATTTGGTTGTCAAATTTAGGGTGCGTCCTCAAGGACGAAACGTCTTCGGCGTTCCATAGCCTACGTGTGTATCAGTGGCGAAGGGTAACCTGGAAAGCAGGGCATGCAGTTCAATCGCCATGGCCGAAAGTGAGGCTGTGCAGCCTTAAACCCCCCCCCCCCATTCCCTCTAAATGACCCTCCCGGTCAGAGCCGCATGTAATGTTATCTAGAGTCTGTGTGTGTGTGTATGTGTGTGTGTGTGTAATCTTTTTATATGTCTACGATTTAG
This sequence comes from Eledone cirrhosa, assembly GCA_964016885.1. Lineage (NCBI taxonomy): Eukaryota > Metazoa > Mollusca > Cephalopoda > Octopoda > Eledonidae > Eledone > Eledone cirrhosa. The sequence continues at coordinate 38,442,809 of OZ024755.1, forward strand.
TAAGCAGCCAAAATTCTGCTTGCTTCAACCGACGCTATTGATCAACTCAAAAGAATCTATAACGCATGCACGCACCCTTCGCCCCTGTATGTATATATATACACACTGTATATATATATACACACTGTATATATATACACACTGTATATATATACACACTGTATATATATATATATATATATATATATATATATATATATATATATAATAAAATATAGAGAAAAATACTGCAGGTAGCACATGGATAACATGTAATAAAATGAGTCCCTCATCAGTGATTTGCCGACGATCATAGATATTTCATTGCATTAAAAATCATATACCTCACGTCGGTGCAATAATAACCAAAATAAGTTATTAGGACAATTGAAACGCGTAAAGCGAGTGAGACAGGAGAACAACACAGAGTATAGCTAACCGTAGGGGAAAGAAACAAGCTTCAAAAATTATTCTGTTTAGCATAAGCTAGGTGAATATAAGAGCGCTTTTAGAAAACAGACCTGACACGAGCGATGGCTATGTGAGAAGAGAGAAAAATAGCCTTCGTGGTGTACAGGATGAAATGAAGAGAAGAGAAACAGTGAGTGAGTGAAAGTGTGAGGAAGAGTTAACTGACATGACAGAGGGGGAGAAACAGAGAGAGAGAAAAAAACACAGAATCGCAGAGGTAAATATATGTAATAAAATATAGAGAAAAATACTGCAGGTAGCACATGGATAACATGTAATAAAATGAGTCCCTCATCAGTGATTTGCCGACGATCATATATATAATTTAATACATTAACAGAGAAAGCTTTAAGCTATACTCTGACTGGCTTCCATCTCACTCAACAAACATTAGGATATACCTTAGTATAATCCCAATTTTATGTTTGGGGTGCTAACTATATGTATTTTGCGGATAGCCAGTTGTATTATTTTATATGAGACATAATTAAAATACATATATATATATATATACATATATACATATATATATATATATATATATATATATATATATATATATATATATATATATTTATTAATATATATATATATATATATATATATATATATATATATATATATATATATTTATTAATATATATATATATATATATATATATATATATATATATATATATATATATATATATATATATATATATATATATAGTTCCTATATATATATATATATATATATATATATATATATATAGGAACAAGTAAGACCCCGACGGCTGAGCTCAAGCCGTTTCGACAGAATTAGCCATCGAAACGGCTTGAGCTCAGCCGTCGGGGTCTTACTTGTTCCTATTACCCACTCTACTACCCTAAGTATTGAGTACTTTAGTGCGTTATGGTCCACCTGGTTCCTTACCACATTTCCTTCGTTATATATATATATATATATATATATATATATATTTATTTAGGTTTGTTGGTTCACCACTGGATAGAATTGGTCATTCCGTATGGTCAATCTTGATGTAATATTATGGAGAGTACTCAACGTAGAGCAGTTCACCCGTCTTCGTTTGTGTAGTTGGTGGTGCTAATACGGAGTTAATTATTATGAATAAAATAACAGGAGGCTGGGCTGGTGTAAATCCTTGAAAAGTTTATTATACTATGGTCATTTCAATGACCGGGTTCCGTATGAATCCGGTGATATCATCAGGTATTCGAAATATAACAAAGGAATATGTAAAAACCATGGGTCCGAAAAGTCAGAGACAGAGAGGACGACTGACCAACTAGCTGCCTTCACCTCGGTCAGTCGCCCTCAAGTGATGGCTAGTCGGTCTGCTAATGACCATCTGGTGAGGGGGCGAAGGCTTATAATGTACTACCACCTCTCGGTCAAAGAATAAAAAAGGGGAAGACAGAAAGAAGAAAAGTCAGCGTAAGGGTCACACTACAGTCAGGCAAGAAAACGCCGCGAAAAATGTTATTCCAAAGAACCTATATTTTAACAAAGGCATATATAATGGGTGTCTTTATGGTCAGATGTGTGAACAGAAAAATTCGGATTCCGACAAAATTCTACGTATTATACTTAAACATGTATTGTAGTGACTGAATTCTCTACTCTATACTTCAGGACTTTTTGTGATTCACACTGAGTTCTGGGACCCGAACTTACACTAGGTACCACCTGATACCATTCCATCTCTTCCATCCTCTATATTTATATGTATAACCTTGTATTATCTTACAGCAACTTGATCTATTTTGTATTTCCCTTTTGCTTTGATTCCTCCGTTTCACTACATCACTACCCTAGCTATGACAGCGTTTTATTTATTTAGGTATTTTACTTTTTACTTTATTAATGTATCTTTGTATCCTGCTTTTATTTATTTGTCATTTTTTGCTTATTATTCCTTACTCAGGTCTTTATGCACCTTTCATAGTTCCCTACCCACCAAAGAACCTCACTACTTATAACCCGGACTAACTGGGACTTAAAAATAATTATAGTCTATTTTCATTGGGTTTTACCACTTTCGACTGATGTGGTGGCTTTCTCGGTTGTGCGCCGGGCGCTCGGAAAGTTCAGCCTTCCTTGAGTGCTTGGAAAAATAAATTTCCCCTCTTTCGGTAAATGAAATTACTCGGAACGGATGGATTTGCCTCGGGGCCCGCCGCGCCGCCTGTTTTGACCGCCATATTATACTTATACCTATAAACTCTTGGCTTAGGCATACTGTTAGCTGTATCATGCCTCCCTCTACTGGCACGTAAATAAACCCCTCATGTGTGAATTAATAGTATTCGTTTGGTATAGACGATGGCCTGTCGAAGCTGGTAGACTTCCCGCTAACACACCCGAAGCCTATGGCAGTCACGTTCCTAGAGTACTCGGAAAAATTAATTTCCATTTCTTTCCCTAGACGATACTACTCGAAACAGGCTGACACGTGGTTAGGAGGTGCTGGCTGGAATTTACAGTCGAAGGCTTTAATCTTTACTCTATATCCCACCTTGATAACTTATAGGGATCGATATGGTGATCACACCTGACTCTGAAATCAACACGGTCGTCAGATACGTCTCGATTCTACGAAGCAGATTTTCCTATAGTCCTTTAACATCGAATTTCTTCGTTTGTTGATTTAGATCCTGTTGTTGTCATTCTATGAGTGGTCAAGATTTGTACACGTCATCGGTATTTCTAGCCACTCATGGTTGACCACTTCTTGCTTCCTCTCGTTCTCCACCTGTCCAATAAATTCCTTTCGTCGCAACACTGTTTCTCTTTTTTCTGTGATATCATACTCTGCTCTACGAGGGCATTGTGAGTGCTCATACGGCCTACCGCATACGGACGCTTTAAGTATCAAACAACAATTATATATATATATGCTCCCTCGTTCTCTCTGTTTCTCTTACTTTCTTTCGTCCCCTCTGCCATGTCAGTTAACTCTTTCTCTCTACTGACCTCTTCCTCGCACTCCCACTCACTCAGTCCCTGTTTCTCCCCTTCTTTCTTCCTCCCGTTCGCTGGGAAAACGGTTTTCATTCTTTCTAACACCGGATTCACTAGCGAAAGGTCTGTTTTCTGACTCGCTCATATATTCACACAGCTTATGCTGAGAGAATAACTATGTTGCTTGTGTTTATTTCCATCTTCGGTTAGCTTCCCCCTGTGTTGTTTACTTGTCTCACTCGCTTTACGTGTTTCTATTGTCCTAATAACTTATTTTAGTTATTATCGCTCCAACGTGAGGTATATGATTTTTAATGCGATGAAATACCCATGATCGTTTGGTAAATCACTGATGAGGGACTCATTTTATAACATGTTATCCATGTGCAACCAGCAGTATTCTTCTCACCCATATTTTTCATATATATATATATATATATATATATAAACAATTAAGTTAAAGATGTACATCCATATATGTATACTGAAATACTAGTATGTATATGAATACACACACGTATACATATGTAGATGTACCAAGTTTTTTCACTGGTCACTTTACTGTGAGTGGCCAGCTATTCTGTATGTAAACACACAGACAAACCGGTTTTTAGAGTCATACTGGTTTTTGAGGAAACACCTTTCCTCTATTCTCCAGAAAGCCAGACAAGGAGAATAGAGGAAAGGTGTTTCCTCAAAAACCAGTATGACTCTAAAAACCGGTTTGTCTGTGTGTTTACATACAGAATAGCTGGCCACTCACAGTAAAGTGACCAGTGAAAAAACTTGGTACATCTACATATGTATACGTGTGTGTATTCATATACATACTAGTATTTCAGTATACATATATGGATGTACATCTTTAACTTAATTGTTTAAGCGTCAGTCATACAAAAGTGAGTTACAAACGAAACGAAATTTAATTTCGTTTCGTTATTTGTTTTTATATATATATATATATATATATATATATATATATATATATATACACAGAGGTATCCACTGTAAGTTGTGGGGTCTATTCTGTATGAAGAACTCAATCTAATCCATATGTTGAAAATGTTGTAGGTTAAGATAAATCTCAGAAAACAATAAAACATTAAAAGGAAAACAGAGTCATGATATAAGTTAAATCAATGAAATAAAAAATCAAGTCATTAGAGATATACTTCACTGCTTTACGATCGTTTCTAGGTGATGATAATACATTGTATCTATACTCAGTAATTGATCTATGTAAGTTTACAAACTATCAGATAGAGAGAATATTTACTTACATGCATATCACCATCTGTTTTCAAAAGCAATATATATATATATATATATATATATATATATATATATATATTTAATATAGAAATGGCTTCTATTGGACTAAAGCCATTTCTATATTAAATTACTTTTACTCTGCTATGTATTGAGTACCTTACTTACTGTGGTTATCCTCGATTTAACACGGAATCTACATATATATATATGTGTGAATGAAGTAATTCCGTCGGAAAAGTCCAGGAAAAAAGAGTGCTCTATGTAGGTAACAGAGCTTAATAGTTATGTAATAAACAACATAAGGCAATTATTCCATTTACCAGTGGTTTCTTAAATGCAAAAAAAATTTTCTTTCAATCATCAGAATGAAAAAATCCTGGTGTATTTATTGATATTGGATTCTAAATATCAATAAATCGAATATCAATAAATACACCATGATTTTTTCATTCTGATGATTGAAAGCAAAATATTTTGCTTTTAAGAAACCACTGGTAAATGGAATAATTGCCTTATGTTGTTTATTACATAACTATTTATATATATATATATATATATATATATATATATATATATATATATATATATATATATATATATATACCGTATGTTTAATTATATATAGATAACTGTATATATACAAATAAATACGGATATCTAAATACTGGATTGAGGGAATTAATTGTACTTAGAAAGTTAATTGAATTTTCTTTTTGCTTCAAGTTATCTTTTCTGTGAGGAATATCACCTGGGAATTGGTAAACATAATGTTTTGGGTACACACATATCTATATACCTACACACACCTGCACACACTACACACATATCTATATACCTACACACACCTGCACACACTACACACATATCTATATACCTACACACACCTACACACATATCTATATAACTACACACACCTACACACATATCTATATACCTACACACACCTACACACATATCTATACACCTACACACACCTACACCCATATCTATATACCTACACACACTACACACATATCTATACACCTACACACATATCTATATACCTACACACACTACACACATATCTATACACCTACACACATATCTATATACCTACACACACTACACACATATCTATACACCTACACACACTACACACATATCTATACACCTACACACATATCTATATACCTACACACACTACACACATGTCTATACACCTACACACACCTACACACATATCTATACACCTACACACATATCTATATACCTACACACACCTACACCCATATCTATATACCTACACACACCTACACACATATCTATATACCTACACACACCTACACACATATCTATATACCTACACACACCTACACCCATATCTATACACCTACACACACCTACACACATATCTATACACCTACACACACCTACACACATATCTATATACCTACACACACTACACACATATCTATATACCTACACACACCTACACACATATCTATACACCTACACACACACTACACACATATCTATATACCTACACACACCTACACCCATATCTATACACCTACACACACCTACACACACCTACACACATATCTATATACCTACACACACCTACACCCATATCTATATACCTACACACACCTACACACATATCTATATACCTACACACACTACACACATATCTATATACCTACACACGCTACACACATATCTATACACCTACACACACCTACACCCATATCTATATACCTACACACACCTACACCCATATCTATATACCTACACACACCTACACCCATATCTATATACCTACACACACCTACACCCATATCTATATACCTACACACACTACACACATATCTATATACCTACACACACTACACATATCTATATACCTACACACACCTACACACACCTACAGACACATCTATATACCTACACCCACTACACACATATCTATACACCTACACACACCTACACACATATCTATATACCTACACACACTACACACATATATACCTACACACACTACACACATATCTATATACCTACACACACTACACACATATCTATATACCTACACACACCTACACACATATCTATACACCTACACACACCTACACCCATATCTATACACCTACACACAACTACACACATATATATATACCTACACACACCTACACACATATCTATATACCTACACACACCTACACACACATCTATACACCTACACACATATCTACATGAATGAAACAACATTTGTCTTAGGTGGAATTTGAACTCAGGACCCTGAGACGAACGGTCAGACTGTTTTATCATTTCTCCAAGCTAAATGTAAATAGTAGATAATTAGTGTTGTTATAATCGACAATAAACTTTCAATGTGGTGCTCCAGCATGGCTCCAGTCCAATTACTGAAGCCACTAAAATAGTGATAGATTATTTTAGTATTTCCTATTGTTAAGGAGTTCCTTTTTATTTCCATGTGCCTAACACCTGTGGCCATGTCTACAAAGTCAGAATACAGCAGATCCCATGACTTGGAAACATTTTTTCACACTTAGAGTTGCTGAAGCAGGAACAAACTACCTGCATCAGTTGTTAGCTGTCGAGACACTGCATCCTTTAAAACCTCCATGGAACAAACTACCTGCATCAGTTGTTAGCTGTCGAGACACTGCATCCTTTAAAACCTCCATGGAACAAACTACCTGCATCAGTTGTTAGCTGTCGGGACACTGCATCCTTTAAAACCTCCATGGAACAACCTACCTGCATCAGTTGTTAGCTGTCGGGACACTGCATCCTTTAAAACCTCCATGGAACAAACTACCTGCATCAGTTGTTAGCTATCGGGACACTGCATCCTTTAAAACCTCCATGGAACAAACTACCTACATCAGTTGTTAGCTATCGGGACACTGCATCCTTTAAAACCTCCATGGAACAAACTACCTACATCAGTTGTTAGCTGTCGGGACACTGCATCCTTTAAAACCTCCATGCTTCCTGAGATTCGCCAACACTACACCTCCATACATACGCACACATTTATATCATGACTCATACACTGTTCACTTTCCTGACATTTGTATATTATTCTATGTACTATACATGCACCTTTGATGAGTTGTAGTGCACCTGAGCACTGTACACAATCATTTCACTATTATTATATTGGGAGTCTCCATGGAGCGTCGGAAGTTTAACAGTATTTATTCCGGCTCTTTACATTCTGAGGTCAAATCTCGCCGAGGTTACATTTGACTTTCAGAGCCGATAATATAAAGTTCCAGTAAAATGCTGGGGATTAATATAAATTACTGGCGTTGTGCTTCATTTAGAAGTAATTATTAAAGAGGAGATAACTCATAAAACTCTCATAAAATTAATTTTCTCCGATCTGTTTTTATTTTAGTTCCTATTTCTAGCATATCAGGAACGATAACTTACTAGGCTATCGGTAGAATTCAATTGTTATCTCCCTTGACAGATAATTTTATTTCACTGTATTTTGTACAGATATTCAGACTGATCCTCGGAAATAAAGCCAGGGTCAGCGCTGATCCCGCGGAAATAAAGCCAGGGTCAGCGCTAATCGTGTAGAAATATTAATTGTTTCTACTGTAGGCACAAGGCCAGCAATTACTCAGTAAATTACTGGTACTTTATTTTATCGACCTCGTAAGGATGAAAGGCAAAGTTAACCTCGGCGGGATTTGAACTCAGACTGTAAAGGGACGTAACTATGCTAGAAAGCATGGCGTCCAACCCTCTACCGATACTGCCAATTCACCGTGTAGAAATATTAATCGTGTAGAAATATTAATGGAAGCATACCAGACATGACATACCCCTATTACTCCTAAGTATACATCCCGGCCTGACCGTAAAGGGTTCGCTAAATGTTCTACGTCATCAGGTTTAGGAATAGAGGGACAATAAAGAGAACTCTGTAGGATTAGTCTGCAGTAAATCCATTCATATATTAGATATCTAATACTGCTACTTGACTGGTACTTAGTCAAACCAATGACGGAGGTAGTCATAGTCCTCCCTTATAATTTTATTAACATCTGGGATGCTCTCAGCAGGGGTATGATGACTGAAGGACTCAAAAGGACCGTATCATCCTGTGAAAGAGGCATAGTGGGCCTAAAGTGAGATGACGTGGCTGTGTGGGAGTGATTTCCACCAATTATAAAGCTAATCTGCTATATAGCTGATAAGCTGCTGTTTAATACTGTTTTCATCAACATAAAAACACATAAAAAGTGGGATATATAAAAAAAATATACATGACAATAAACATGAAGATGTGTAAATATCAATATACACTCTTGACAGGTGCAATGTGTCCAGACTCGGAAGAGCCAAACTCCCACTGTCATCGCCCCATCACTCTTACCCTCCCCATCTCTCTGTATAATGAGCAAATGGGGTCCCACGTGATGGCCACCCCACAACCCCGGCGGACAGAATGGAGAAGGCGTTTCCTCAGAGGATGGTAAGGGAGCTGCATGTAGGGGGACAATTTTTCTGTTTCAAATGTTCCTTAATTAGTAAAAATAAATTGTTTTGCCACGGACCGCATGTTTGAGACACCTCATCTAGCATAGTCATTTAACGTCTATTTTTCCAAGATTGCATGGTTTAGACGGGTTGTCACGTTATGAGGTAAGCCAGGTGAGATGACTATATTTTGCTCATACATCTGTGTTTTGTTTGGGTTTCTACGGCTGGATGCCCTCCCTAACATCAATCATGTTAGAGTGAGGGAGGGTTCTTTATATCAACAATCTTACAGGGTGACCTGGCTGCTTATTGCTGTGTCACCAGCACTGGGTTCTTGGGTTCTTTATATCATGATACTAAAACAACCATCTAACAGGGTTGACTGGGTGCTTTTTGTTGAGTCACCAGCATTGGGTTCTTGGGTTCTTTATATCATGATACTAAAACAACCATCTAACAGGGTTGACTGGGTGCTTTTTGTTGAGTCACCAGCACTGGGTTCTTGGGTTCTTTATATCATGATACTAAAACAACCATCTAACAGGGTTGACTGGGTGCTTTTTGTTGAGTCACCAGCATTGGGTTCTTGGGTTCTTTATATCATGATACTAAAACAACCATCTAACAGGGTTGACTGGGTGCTTTTTGTTGAGTCACCAGCACTGGGTTCTTGGGTTCTTTATATCATGATACTAAAACAACCATCTAACAGGGTTGACTGGGTGCTTTTTGTTGAGTCACCAGCACTGGGTTCTTTATATCATAACACTAAAACAACCATCTAACAGAGTGGAATGCCTGCTTTTTGTTGAGTCACCAGCACGACCACATTACAGGGTGGACTGGGTGCCCCCTGTGTCACCAGTACCTATATTAAATCAATCCTTCTATTAGTTAATTTCACAAACAATGAAAGGAACTAGCGAGCCATAGTTTATATACACATCTTTGATGATTTATAGAAATATTAAAGCAATGCCACTACTTAATAGGTATGCCTTTTATTGAGAACTGAAGAGTGTAATGTATGTTTAACTTTGGTAGGATTTGAACTCACAATACAAAGTAGCAATATTCTCACCCAGTAAGGGGGAGAGGGCATAGTTGTGATTAAAAGAAAGAATGATTATGTTGGATTACTAAGATGTATATAAAACAATATTTCTAGGATGTATATAAAACTATATTGCTAGGATGTATATAAAACAATATTTCTAGGATGTATATAAAACAATATTTCTAGGATATATTTAAAATATATTTCTAGAATATATATAAAACTATATTGCTAGGATATATATAAAACTACATTTCTAGGATGTATATAAAACTATATTGCTAGGATATATATATAAAACTATATTTCTAGGATATATATAAAACTATATTGCTAGGATGTATATAAAACTATATTTCTAGGATGTATATGAAACTATATTGCTAGGATATATATAAAATTATATTGCTAGGATATATATAAAACTATATTTCTAGGATATATATAAAACTATATTGCTAGGATATATATAAAACTACATTGCTAGGATGTATATAAAATATATTACTACGATATATATAAAACTATATTGCTAGGATATATATAAAACTATATTTCTAGGATATATATAAAACTATATTGCTAGGATGTATATAAAACTATATTGCTAGGATATATATAAAACTATATTGCTAGGATATATATAAAATTATATTGCTAGGATACATATAAAACTACATTGCTAGGATATAAATATAACTATATTTCTAGGATATATATAAAACTATATTGCTAGGATATATATAAA
>OZ024755.1:38456306-38461306 GCA_964016885.1 Eledone cirrhosa
TATAGGTTTTTTATTTTATATAGTTTCATCGTAAACTTTACAACATTGATTATTTATTCCAATTTATCTATAGATTTATTTGCTCTTTCTTATACAACATGTCATATAATTATATTTCAAATGCTATACTATATATTCAAAATCAATATACAGATATTTTTGCCTAGCTCTCTATTTTGAAATATTCAGCTATATTTATTATTTTAATTTAAACGATATTATTTAGATTTTTCTTTTTCTAAAATTCTAAAATATCTATCCTAATATATATATATATTAATAAAAGGAATTCCAATTTTGTCTGATTTACTCGTTTTATTTACAATCCTTTAAAATTATAATGATATTATAATGAAATAGTATGGTAGAATATTAAATGTTAAGTGTTAATTGAACAAGCACTTTCATGCTTTCGCAATCTTCAGGTTCATATTCAGTGGTGACAGTCAAGTTTCAAAATTACAGGATGATGATGATGATAATGATATATATCATCCATGATAATATGCCACACGTGTTTGTATATTCACATACTGTCTCTGTTCAATGTCGATTTCATGCTGATCGAACAACTGAGATATTCATCGTCGAAAACGACGAAAGTCCATTCCATATTTTGCTTTATCTAGATTACCATTCTTCTATAAGTAACTAGCAGAGCTACCCGGTGATACCGAGGTCTTTCTTAAAAGTAACAAAATATTTTTGCACCCATAGCAAAATTTAACAAAAGGAATATAATTTCTATTAATTATGTAGAACCTTACTAAGTATGGGATTTTCAAGGGAGTGTCTTTCTGAATAAATGTCTAATTCGGCATGATGTGTAAAACATCCCTCCACACATATAGTTGCGCACAAACACAAATACATACATATGTATATACATACATATATACATATATGGACGTAAAACGTTAATGATGATGATGATGATATGATATATATATATATATATATATATCATCATTGTATATATATGTATGTGTGTGTGTGTGTGTGCGTATGTCGTATGTCCGGTCAGTATTTATATACACATACTTGAGAGAGAAAGATTATGATCAGAAGGCTAGGGAGAGACATAGATAGATAGAAATATAGATTGATAGAGAGAGAGAGAGAGATGAGGGAGAAGGAATAGTTAAGAGAGAGATGTGTAATAGAAAACGAGAGAGAATACCCGAGAGAAAGGGGAATGATGAGGGAGATATATACCAATAGACAGAGAAAGGAGGAAAGAGAGTCAAAGAAGTAGAACAGATTGAAGTAGAAAACAGTCATAAAATGTGAAGTAGATATATCATTAGTAAAACCGGTTATCTTTTTAAACAACAAACAATGAAAGATGTTTGTTCATTTGGCTAAAAGAAACTGAAGAGACATTTATTTACAAATAAAACAATTCATTGAAAATCCCTTACTCAGTAAACTTTCTATTTTATTCGTTAAATTTTGTAATGTGTGCAAAAATGTGTTGCTACTTTCATAAAAATTAAACCCTAGATATCTCTAGATAGCTATTTCCAACTCCACTTTCTCTCTCTCTCTCTCTCTCTCTCTCTCTCTCTCTCTCTCTCTCTCTCTCTCATATATATATATATATATATATATATATATATATATATATAAGGAATTTATATCTAGTAACATTTATATACACACAGATGCATATCAATGGTAGCAAATATATAGGTTTTGTCTTATTAACATTGTGGTTCAATGCATGGGGTTGCAGAACAATAATATGAGAGACTTAAAATAAGAAAATTATAAAATTAACTCACTTCGAACAAATTAGTTTCTGGAATGGAGTAAATATATTTTCCGAAGAAACATATTGAAAATCATTCCGTCATCAGGAAAGTCTTTTCCATTCCACTGAATTATTTTTTTTATAAGTTTCCAGAGTCCTTGCTATGCCTGGAGACTTACACGGAAAAAGACTTTCCTGATGACGGAATGATTTTCAATATGTTTCTTCGGAAAATATATTTACTCCATTCCAGAAACTAATTAGTTGGAAGTAATTTTTTAGTAAGTAAGTTAATTTTATAATTTTCTTATTTTACGTCTCTCATATATATATATATATATATATAGTCATCCAGGCCGAAACAAATGAGATCGTGTAGGTGTCACGACAAAAAAGCACACAGTCCACGCTGTAATGTGGCCGTGTAGGCAACACGGTAAAAACATCCCAGCCCCACACTGTAAATATGGTTGGTGTTAGGAAGGGCATCCATCTGTAGAAAACCCGCCAGACAGTCCTATGCGAGCAAGACAATCACTCTTGCCTCAAGTGTGAAAACTTCCGTCCAAACCCATGCAAGCGTGGAACACAGACGTTAAACGATGATGATGATAATGATGATGAGTCACATCACCAGTCTGAAGAGCAGATCGATAGTGGAGTCTTGTCCATAACACCTATGGGGCACCTTGAGGTAATCCTCTGCGATACGCGCGGAACAGGTTGATACACAATAAATATTTTTTATATGTAACCAAAACTTCCTTGCTTTTTCTATTATATATATATAGGTGAAATATATTTCTTACTTAAAGAAATATATACAAAGGAGATTAATAATTTTAAAAGGTATCTATATTTGAAGTTCTAGTCAAACTTTAATTAGTTACCTACCTAGCTATGTGTGCCTACATTCTTTACAAATTATTCCCTGTGATTGTTTCATGTATTTATTTTATATATATGTCAATCTATTTCTAGTTGATATGTAATGCTCGGATCTAATCTTTGAGCTTATTCTACGGTGGATATGGCGCATGTCTCTCAGACATGACAACCCTTAATTTTAATTTTGGATATATATATATATATATGTATATATATATATATATATATATATATATATATATATATATATATATATATATATATATATGGATATAGACAGATAAATGGATAGCTCAAATACGCACACAGAGACACACAGACACACACACATATATATTGTACTGGTTTATACTCGTAAGACCATAACTCAGGAGAGTACTCGATGCTTGGGATAGTAGAGTGTAAGTATAGCAGAAAGTAAAGGCCCAATGACTTAGTTCTTGCTGTTTTGATATCAAATTCCAGTTTGGAATTTGCCGTCGAAACAGCAAGAGCTCACCCATTTGGCCTTGATTCTGTACTATATATATATATATATATATATATATATATATATATATATATATATATGTATATATATTTATTAAAATAACAGATTAAAGTTTAAGCAAAGAATCGCTGCTTTCACCCTTAAATTTAATCTGTTATTTTAATAAATATTTGCTCTACGGTTCTTATATATTTGATATATATTTATCCTTATCGAGCCCTTTTTGGATTTTAGTCTTCAAATTTATTATTATTACTATATATATATATATATATATGTATATATATATATAGATATACTGGAGTCGGGTCCATAAATCCTATGGGTGACTTTGAACCAATCCTCTGCGAAACGTGCGTATTGGTTCGATACACAATAAATAACTTTTATATGTAATTGAAACTTCCTCGTTTGATGCGAGCAATGTATGTTGATGCTAGCATTTTGATATATATATATATATCAAAATGCTAGCATCAACATTTTCCAAGAGATGAATGGACCTGTTATTTTTATCTAAAGACATTTTTTCCAATTCCAACCCGCCCGTTCCTTCAATCTATCTTATTTCTCTTTCTTTCTTCTGATGAAGGACTAGCGCTCGAAACGTTAAGACCCTCTTCCTGCTATATCAAGCGTTAACCTAATATATTCCTTCCATATACTGTACCAACTGCGTTGTAATTTCTGTTTACATATATATATATATCATCATCATCATTTTACGTCCGCTTTTCCCTGCTTGCAAGGGTGGGACGGGAACTGATTCTGGCTTGATTTCTACAGCTGGATGCCCTTCCTAACACCAACCTCATTTACAGTGAGTGCTGGGTGCTTTTTTGCCGTGGCACCTCCATAACCACTTTACAGTGGAATGATATGGACCCCAGTCCCTATCATCTCATTTCTACAGCTGAGTAAACTGGAGCAATGTGAAATAAAGTGTCTTGCTCAAGGAAACAACACATCACTCGGTCTGAGAATTGAACTCACAACGTTTCGATTGCAAGGCCAATGCTCTCTCTCTCTCTATATATATATATTATATATATATTATATATATATATATATATATATATTTACGGGGTCTATAAAATAAAGTACCAGTAATGCACTGGGTAATTGCTAGCCTTGTGCCTAAAGTAGAAATAATTATATATATATAATTATTTCTACTTTAGGCACAAGGCTAGCAATTACCCAGTGCATTACTGGTACTTTATTTTATAGACCCCGTAAAGTCAACCTCGGCGAGATTTGAACTCAGATCGTAAAGGGACGTAACTATGCTGGAAAGCATGGTGTCCGACCCTCTACTGATACTGCCAATCCACCACCCATATATATATATATATATATATATATATATATATATATATATATATATATATATATATATATATATATATATATATATATATATATATATATATATATATATATATATATATATATATATATATATATATATATATATATATATATATATATATATATATATATATATATATATATATATATATATATATATATATATATATATATATATATATATATATATATATATATATATATATATATATATATATATATATATATATATAAAATGATCACACACATATATATATATACTCTCACTATACATTATATATATTATTTCTTTTTTTTTCTGGCTTCAATCATTTGACTCCTGCCATGCTGGAGCACCATTCTGAAGGGATATACTTCATTATGTCAACTCTCTGTCTCTCTCTCTCTATATATATATATAGTAATAATAATAAATTTGAAGACTAAAATCCAAAGAGGGCTCGATAAGGATAAATATATATCAAATATGAGTTTCAGAAGATCCCGTTAAGGGTGAAA
>OZ024755.1:38466306-38486306 GCA_964016885.1 Eledone cirrhosa
TGACATGACCACAGACCAAGTGTGGTCAGTACAGCTACACCACTGACATGACCACAGGCCAAGTGTGGTCAGTACAGCTACACCACTGACATGACCACAATTGGTCAAGTGGGGTCAGTACAGCTACACCACTGACATGACCACAATTGGTCAAGTGGGGTCAGTACAGCTACACCCCTGACATGACCACAATTGACCAAGTATGGTCAGTACAGCTACACCACTGACATGACCACAATTGGTCAAGTGGGGTCAGTACAGCTACACCACTGACATGACCACAATTGGTCAAGTGGGGTCAGTACAGCTACACCACTGACATGACCACAATTGGTCAAGTGGGGTCAGTACAGCTACACCACTGACATGACCACAATTGGTCAAGTGGGGTCAGTACAGCTACACCACTGACATGACCACAATTGGTCAAGTGGGGTCAGTACAGCTACACCACTGACATGACCACAATTGGCCCAGTGTGGTCAGTACAGCTACACCACTGACATGACCACAATTGGCCCAGTGTGGTCAGTACAGCTATACCACTGATATGACCACAATTGGTCAAGTGGGGTCAGTACAGCTACACCACTGACATGACCACAATTGGCCCAGTGTGGTCAGTACAGCTACACCACTGACATGACCACAGACCAAGTGTGGTCAGTACAGCTACACCACTGACATGACCACAATTGGTCAAGTGTGGTCAGTACAGCTACACCACTGACATGACCACAATTGGCCCAGTGTGGTCAGTACAGCTACACCACTGACATGACCACAGACCAAGTGTGGTCAGTACAGCTACACCACTGACATGACCACAATTGGTCAAGTGTGGTCAGTACAGCTACACCACTGACATGACCACAATTGGCCCAGTGTGGTCAGTACAGCTACACCACTGACATGACCACAGACCAAGTGTGGTCAGTACAGCTACACCACTGACATGACCACAATTGGTCAAGTGTGGTCAGTACAGCTACACCCCTGACATGACCACAGACCAAGTGTGGTCAGTACAGCTACACCACTGACATGACCACAGTTGGCCTAGTGTGGTCAGTACAGCTACACCACTGACATGACCACAATTGGTCAAGTGTGGTCAGTACAGCTACACCACTGACATGACCACAATTGGTCAAGTGTGGTCAGTACAGCTACACCTCTGACATGACCACAGACCAAGTGTGGTCAGTACAGCTACACCCCTGACATGACCACAGTTGGCCTAGTGTGGTCAGTACAGCTACACAACTGACATGACCACAATTGGTCAAGTGTGGTCAGTACAGCTACACCCCTGACATGACCACAGACCAAGTGTGGTCAGTACAGCTACACCACTGACATGACCACAATTGGTCAAGTGTGGTCAGTACAGCTACACCACTGACATGACCACAGACCAAGTGTGGTCAGTACAGCTACACCACTGACATGACCACAGGCCAAGTGTGGTCAGTACAGCTACACCACTGACATGACCACAGACCAAGTGTGGTCAGTACAGCTACACCACTGACATGACCACAGACCAAGTGTGGTCAGTACAGCTACACCACTGACATGACCACAGGCCAAGTGTGGTCAGTACAGCTACACCACTGACATGACCACAGGCCAAGTGTGGTCAGTACAGCTACACCACTGACATGACCACAGACCAAGTGTGGTCAGTACAGCTACACCACTGACATGACCACAGGCCAAGTGTGGTCAGTACAGCTACACCACTGACATGACCACAGACCAAGTGTGGTCAGTACAGCTACACCACTGACATGACCACAGACCAAGTGTGGTCAGTACAGCTACACCACTGACTTGACCACAGACCAAGTGTGGTCAGTACAGCTACACCACTGACATGACCACAATTGGTCAAGTGTGGTCAGTACAGCTACACCACTGACATGACCACAGACCAAGTGTGGTCAGTACAGCTACACCACTGACTTGACCACAGACCAAGTGTGGTCAGTACAGCTACACCACTGACATGACCACAATTGGTCAAGTGTGGTCAGTACAGCTACACCACTGACATGACCACAATTGGCCCAGTGTGGTCAGTACAGCTACACCACTGACATGACCACAGACCAAGTGTGGTCAGTACAGCTACACCACTGACATGACCACAATTGGTCAAGTGTGGTCAGTACAGCTACACCACTGACATGACCACAATTGGTCAAGTGTGGTCAGTACAGCTACACCACTGACATGACCACAATTGGTCAAGTGTGGTCAGTACAGCTACACCACTGACATGGCCACAGACCAAGTGTGGTCAGTACAGCTACACCACTGACTTGACCACAGACCAAGTGTGGTCAGTACAGCTACACCACTGACATGACCACAATTGGTCAAGTGTGGTCAGTACAGCTACACCACTGACATGACCACAGACCAAGTGTGGTCAGTACAGCTACACCACTGACTTGACCACAGACCAAGTGTGGTCAGTACAGCTACACCACTGACATGACCACAATTGGTCAAGTGTGGTCAGTACAGCTACACCACTGACATGACCACAGACCAAGTGTGGTCAGTACAGCTACACCACTGACATGACCACAATTGGTCAAGTGTGGTCAGTACAGCTACACCACTGACATGACCACAGACCAAGTGTGGTCAGTACAGCTACACCACTGACTTGACCACAGACCAAGTGTGGTCAGTACAGCTACACCACTGACATGACCACAATTGGTCAAGTGTGGTCAGTACAGCTACACCACTGACATGACCACAATTGGTCAAGTGTGGTCAGTACAGCTACACCACTGACATGACCACAATTGGTCAAGTGTGGTCAGTACAGCTACACCACTGACATGACCACAGACCAAGTGTGGTCAGTACAGCTACACCACTGACTTGACCACAGACCAAGTGTGGTCAGTACAGCTACACCACTGACATGACCACAATTGGTCAAGTGTGGTCAGTACAGCTACACCACTGACATGACCACAATTGGTCAAGTGTGGTCAGTACAGCTACACCACTGACATGACCACAATTGGTCAAGTGTGGTCAGTACAGCTACACCACTGACATGGCCACAGACCAAGTGTGGTCAGTACAGCTACACCACTGACTTGACCACAGACCAAGTGTGGTCAGTACAGCTACACCACTGACATGACCACAATTGGTCAAGTGTGGTCAGTACAGCTACACCACTGACATGACCACAGACCAAGTGTGGTCAGTACAGCTACACCACTGACTTGACCACAGACCAAGTGTGGTCAGTACAGCTACACCACTGACATGACCACAATTGGTCAAGTGTGGTCAGTACAGCTACACCACTGACATGACCACAATTGGTCAAGTGTGGTCAGTACAGCTACACCACTGACATGACCACAATTGGTCAAGTGTGGTCAGTACAGCTACACCACTGACATGACCACAGACCAAGTGTGGTCAGTACAGCTACACCACTGACTTGACCACAGACCAAGTGTGGTCAGTACAGCTACACCACTGACATGACCACAATTGGTCAAGTGTGGTCAGTACAGCTACACCACTGACATGACCACAATTGGTCAAGTGTGGTCAGTACAGCTACACCACTGACATGACCACAATTGGTCAAGTGTGGTCAGTACAGCTACACCACTGATATGGCCACAGACCAAGTGTGGTCAGTACAGCTACACCACTGACTTGACCACAGACCAAGTGTGGTCAGTACAGCTACACCACTGACATGACCACAATTGGTCAAGTGTGGTCAGTACAGCTACACCACTGACATGACCACAGACCAAGTGTGGTCAGTACAGCTACACCACTGACTTGACCACAGACCAAGTGTGGTCAGTACAGCTACACCACTGACATGACCACAATTGGTCAAGTGTGGTCAGTACAGCTACACCACTGACATGACCACAGACCAAGTGTGGTCAGTACAGCTACACCACTGACTTGACCACAGACCAAGTGTGGTCAGTACAGCTACACCACTGACATGACCACAATTGGTCAAGTGTGGTCAGTACAGCTACACCACTGACATGACCACAGACCAAGTGTGGTCAGTACAGCTACACCACTGACATGACCACAATTGGTCAAGTGTGGTCAGTACAGCTACACCACTGACATGACCACAATTGGCCCAGTGTGGTCAGTACAGCTACACCACTGACATGACCACAGACCAAGTGTGGTCAGTACAGCTACACCACTGACATGACCACAATTGGTCAAGTGTGGTCAGTACAGCTACACCACTGACATGACCACAATTGGTCAAGTGTGGTCAGTACAGCTACACCACTGACATGACCACAATTGGTCAAGTGTGGTCAGTACAGCTACACCACTGACATGACCACAGACCAAGTGTGGTCAGTACAGCTACACCACTGACTTGACCACAGACCAAGTGTGGTCAGTACAGCTACACCACTGACATGACCACAATTGGTCAAGTGGGGTCAGTACAGCTACACCACTGACATGACCACAGACCAAGTGTGGTCAGTACAGCTACACCACTGACATGACCACAGACCAAGTGTGGTCAGTACAGCTACACCACTGACATGACCACAATTGGTCAAGTGGGGTCAGTACAGCTACACCACTGACATGACCACAGACCAAGTATGGTCAGTACAGCTACGCCTCTGACATGACCACAATTGGCCCAGTGTGGTCAGTACAGCTACACCACTGACATGACCACAATTGGTCAAGTGGGGTCAGTACAGCTACACCTCTGACATGACCACAATTGGGCCAGTGTGGTCAGTACAGCTACACCACTGACATGACCACAATTGGTCAAGTGGGGTCAGTACAGCTACACCACTGACATGACTACAATTGGCCCAGTGTGGTCAGTACAGCTACACCTCTGACATTACCACAATTGGCCCAGTGTTGTCAGTACGGCTACACCACTGACATGACCACAGACCCAGTGTGGTCAGTACAGCTACATCCCTGACATGACTAAAACCCAAACAGAAAAACGTGGAGGTCAATCAAAGTGGTGTTCCTGGTAGCAGTTAAAAGGCCCTGGATTGAATACAGCATAAAACACAACACAACATATTTCACGACATACAGTTTCATTTCACAATTCTTTCAATTTTTTAGAAGCCATTGCAACACCTGAAACATTTAAATCTTGAATGCAGGAAACATTTGTTCTAAATCCTAAGTTGGTAGACACAAACAACACAGATGAAAATAGACAAAACATAGTTTATAGTTGAAAAAAAAAAGGTAATAATGATTTTGCATTACATGTTGGTACATATTTCCTTTATTTTTCCATACAACAAAATTGGTGATATTTTCATGTGAATGATGTATATTTTTAGAAAATCGGTATTCGTTTGAAGGAAATTTGACAATTATTTACCAACACTTTTAAGTTTATTGTTCCACTTATTAGAGATGGACTTGTCAAGTAGATGTTTCATTTTTTCTGAGAGGAGCAAATAATCGCTATTATAAGCAATACCATCACGTTTTCTCAACATATTTTGTTGCTTCCGGAGTTTAATGAGCATCAACATTTCCTGGATACGAGAAACATCTTCAAAATCATTTGGGCTGATGTTTGGTATATCGTTTATGTTTCTTACTTGATATTGGTCTATTTCCAGTGGAACACGTTGCATGTTATTCATTTGGTGTATCAGAGCACTCTGGCTATGAAGTACAACACAGCACAACACAATCAGTATTGGAATCAAATTCATCCTTCTGAAATATGACAAAGAAACAAACAGAAGTTTAATTAAAATAGATGTAAAATGTATAAAAAGCTAGCCTCTAATTCAAATGTTTATAAACTCTTTACTTGAAAAAAAAAAAACTCCTGCCAAATCAATGGGTGGCAGTGGTTCCAGCTACACACATCGAAAGACTGGTGTAGTGGTTCTGAGAACAACGCGACTTTACAGATGATCAATGCAAATTGACAATGGAAAGGTACTCCTGCTCGAGTTAGAAGAGAACTATTGACCTTAAGGAGGAGCAGTGACCTCTGATTGTATTCAGCAACTGAAACAAATATGAAGTACTCCAAATCCAATGCTACTAGGGTCGGCCCTGGTTCTTCTTATTGTGTAAACTCGGCCAGACTAGATTAGAATAGATTATTTTTTAACAGAATTTTGTAAAGATTTTTTAGTGTCAGACTTTGTTAATATTTATTGGGCTGCAGTCATTTATACTAAGTTATGTATAAATGGCTCTTAATTAATTACACAATAGTTAAAACAACTGGTGCACTAAAAAAATCTGATGTAAAGAAAGTATTCAATGTTAGTAACATATTACCATAGATTCATCTTAAAATGTCTCCATAAACAAAACATTCTCATCAGATATTAATTCATAAATGACATCACCAATACGCTTCACTTTTAAAAAGTAAAATGGCAACTAAATATCCAGGGAAAATATCCAAGGAAAAATACAACCCCATCCACCGAAGAAACCCCCACCCCAAAAACCCAGCACATACTTAAATTTTAAAAAAAGATACCTAGGAAGTTATTTCCCTTCCGTGAGTTTTATATCAAATAATAGTTTCATTTATTGGCCACAAGGGCCGAGTTTTATATCAAATAATAATAATTGTTTCTACTTTAGGCACAAGGCCAGCAATTACCCAGTGCATTACTGGTACTTTATTTTATCGACCCCGTAAGGATAAAAAGGCAAAGTCAACCTCGGCGGGATTTGAACTCAGATCGTAAATAATAATAATGGTTTCTAATTTAGTCAATAGGCCAGCAATTTTGCGACCCCGTAAGGATGAAAAGGCAAAGCTAATCTTGAACTCAGACCATAAAGAACATAAAGAACCATATTGAATAATAATGTTTGATTCGTCTGCAAGCAAACAGCTTCTTTATGCTGTGTTATAGTTGACCATCACCATCCTTTTGTTCTGTGACACAGAGAAACAACAGACTAGAGTTTCTCTCTGTAGCATAATGAGGCTGTTTGCTTGCAAATGAATCAAATATTATCATTATTTGATATAAAACTCACGAATACATTAAAGTATCCACCATGTTAGAGTGAAAAATAAAATTTTAATTTTATTTCTCTTCCATTAGAGAGTTTATTGTTTATATTTAACACTTTTAAACAAAGGAAGTTAAAAAACAGTTTGGATTCAAATTTACACATGGGAAGAGTTAATATCGAGAAATACATGAGGGAATCATAGTGATATCATGGTGATATCATGGTAATATCATAGTGATATCATGGTGATATCATAGTGATATCATGGTAACATCATAGTGATATCATGGTAACATCATAGTGATACTGTGATATCATAGTGACATCATGGTGATATGTTAATAAAAAGGTAATATCATGGTGATATAGTGATATCATGGTGATATCGTGGTGTTATAATAGTGACATCATGGTCATATCATGGTGATATAATAATATCATGGTGGTATCATGGTGATATTGTGGTGATAACATGGGGATATCATCGTGATATCACAGAAAGGAAGCTAATAATGATTTCTGATTTAGGCACAAGGCCAAGAATTTTGAGGGAGGGAAAAGTCAATAAAATTGACCCGAGTACTTTATTTTATCGAACCCGTAAGGATGAAAGGCAAAGTTAACCTCGATGGGATTTGAACTCAGAATGTAAAGGGTTGTAACGCATGTTGTCTGGTGCTCTGCTGATTACCGCCAATCCAAATACAATTTCTATTTATAGGATTTTATCGTAGGAAAAGGTTTTACTTGTATATTTTATTCAGTTAATAATGGTACAAATATATTCTTTTTAAATATATCCTCTTTTACAAATATAACCTTCTTACAAATATATCCTTTTTATATATAACCTCTTTACAAATATATCCTTTTAAAATATAACCTTTTTTACAAATATATCCATTTTACAAATATAAACTTTTTACAAATATATCCTTTTTATATATATCCTCTTTTATAAATATATCCTTTTTACAAATATATCCTTTTTATATGTAACCTTTTTACAAATATATCCTTTTTATATATATCCTTTTTACAAATATGTCCTTTTTATAGGACATATTTGTAAAAAGGATATATATAGAAAGGACATATTTGTAAAAAGGTTATATATAAAAAGGATATATTTATATCCTTTTTATATATAACCTTTTTACAAATATATCCTTTTTATATATATCCTTTTTACAAATATGTCCTTTTTACAAATATATCTTTTTAGATATAACCTTTTTTACAAATACTAGCAGAAAAACCACCCTAAGGGTGGTTTCCTGCTAGCATGTGTAGTGTGCATATTGATATTATACACAAATATATATACATGTAGATATGATACATCAAATAAAATCATAATTAACAATATACACAGAAATTGAACGAAGACTGTGTTACACTGCCTTATGTAATCAGTAACGTAATCCATGATACATTAAAAAAAGACGATATTATATATAAACTGCATTAGGAGAAAATTAGCGACGGAAATATATGAATGTTTATTTAAGCGATCGCTAACCGGAAGTGTTGACATTTGAAAATTTTAAAGAAGTGAATCCTTAAATAAGCAATAAAATATATTTAATCATGTGTTATGAAATTTAGTAGATAAATTATGTAATATTCATTCATTATTTATTCAAAGTAGAGGGCGGGATTCGCAGTATCGGTAGAGGATCGGGTGCCATGCTTTGAAGCATAGAGTTACCTCCCTTTATGATCTGAGTTCAAATCCCACCGAGGTTAACTTTGCCTTTCATCCTTACGGGGTCGATAAAATAAAGTACCAGTAATGCACTGGGATAATTGCTGGCCTTGTGGCAAAAGTAGAAACAATTATTTATTCAAAGTAATCCAACTTACGGGGCAAAAAAAAAATATATTCTGGACACAGTCCCACACTCCTTTCTTTATTATAGTTTAGATATCCTTTTTAACAAAAAGCACCCAGTAAATGAGGTTGGTGTTAGGAAGGGCCTCCAGCTGTAGAAACCAAGCCAGAATCAGTCCTGTAAGAGCAAGACATGATCACCAGACCTAACATTGCCCACAACAGGACAACCCGTCTAACCTATGCTAGCGTGGAAGAATGGATGTAAAATGGTGATGATGATGATGATATCTGTTTAACAAATATATCTTTCTTTATAAATATATCCTTTTAATGAGTCCCTCAGATATAGATATTTGAGAAACAATCAAATGTAGGTTAGTGTTTCTGTAAGAACAAGGAGACATTGTTTAGCTAAGGAAGACATTCACTAAGGACATTGTTGAGCTAAACATTCTTTGTTGCACATATTGTTAATATATAAATATAATACATAATATATACTGGGACTTAGTCGACTTCTTTTTCATGCTGCTGGTCACCATCAACATCTCCAATGTCCTCGCTCTCCATCAAGATCTCCAGTGTCATTGGTCCCTGTTGAGATCTCCAGTGTCCTTAGTCACCATCAAGATCTCCAGTGTCATTGGTCCCCATCAAGATCTCCAGTGCCCTCAGTCACTATCAAGATCTCCAGTGTCCTCAGTCCCCATCAAGATCTCCAGTGTCCTAGTCATCACCAAGATCTCCAGTATCCTCAATCACCATCAAGATCTCCGGTGTCTTCAGTCCCCATCAAGATCTCCAGTGTCCTCAGTCCCCATCAAGATCTCCAGTGTCCTCAGTCCCCATCAAGATCTCCAGTGCCCTCAGTCCCCATCAAGATCTCCAGTATCCTCAGTCACCATCAAGATCTCCAGTGCCCTCAGTCCCCATCAAGATCTCCAGTATCCTCAGTCACCATCAAGATCTCCAGTGCCCTCAGTCCCCATCAAGATCTCCAGTGTCCTCAGTCCACATCAAGATCTCCAGTATCCTCAGTCCCCATCAAGATCTCCAGTGTCCTCAGTCACCATCAAGATCTCCAGTGTCATTAGTTCCTTGGTCACCATTGAGATCTTCAGTGTCCTCCGGTATGAAGCAGAAATCACCAGAAATATCGGAGTATTCAAATGTGGCAAGGCCTCTGGAGAGGATGAATTTAAGGCCAAGATGTTAGAAGTCTTAAATATATCTCTCACCCCATTGATGGATATTTGATATCTCACCCCATTGGTGGATGTGATATCTTCCACCCCTTTGATGGATATTTGATATCTCTCAACCCATTGATGGATATTTGATATCTCACCCCATTGATGATATCTGATATATCTCTCTCAACCCATTGATGGATATTTGATATCTCTCCCACCCCATTGAAGGATATTTGATATCTCTCACCCCATTGATGGATATATAATATAGCTCAGACCATTGATGGATATGTGATATCTCTCACCCCATTGATGGATATATGATATATCTCTCACAATTAATTAATTTATAATTCACTCAGTTTTCACCTAGACACTCATGAGAAATATATAAAGATCTATTATCCTTTTCTATAAATCTTAAGAATGTTATTTAGCAAGAATCAATAGTAATAGCCTAATTAAAGATAAGATCTGTGGTTTTACCAAGAGAATTAAACTAAATAAGTAGTTATTTCATCTAAAAATCGAAACCGAGAAGTATTGTATATCTAATTATTTTTTTACTTGTTACTTATCAGAACAGACAAAATAATTGTTTCTACTTTTGGCATAAGGCCAGCAATTATCCCAGTGTATTACTGGTACTTTATTTTATTGACCCCATGAGGATGAAAGGCAAAGTTAACCTTGGCGGGATTTGAATTCAGACCATAAAGGACCGTAACTCGATGCTGCAAAGCATGGCGTCCAACCGTCAACCAACAAAATAATTGTTTCTACTTTAGGCACAAGGCCAGCAATTACCCAGTGCATTACTGGTACTTTATTTTATCGACCCCGTAAGGATGAAAGGCAAAGTCAACCTCGGCGGGATTTGAACTCAGATCGTAAAGGGACGTAACTATGCTGGAAAGCATGGCATCTGACACTCTACTGATACTGCCAATCCACCGCGTCAACCAACAAAATAATATTAAAAATTTAGCACAACTGAAGGGGTTTTGCAGATAATATATTATTAATAGGGATTAGTTTTGAAGGTGATGACTTGATAGTATAAAATGATTTTAATAACCAACATCATTTGTGCTGTACAAAGCCTCAATAAATATTTGAAGAAAATGAAAGAATGAATTGTTTGCTGTCCAGAGGTTGCCAAGAAACAGATAGTTTTATTATAGTGTCCTTTCAATCTGAATGTTATCAAACATACAGAGAGACTCAACACATTTACCTATGTTTTAAATGGATTAACCCTTTACCATTTAAACTGGCCACATCTGGCCAGAATTCTCTTTCCTCTTCCTATTCAAACTGGTCATACTCGGCTACTCATACTTATGTTAAGGTATTGTTCTCAAAATAGATAATATCAAAATCTTGTAGATTTGATATTATATGAGATAAGCCTTTACCATGGAAATATAATAGTAAATATAGAGTAATGTAAATGCTAAAGGGTTAAATATTTTAACCCTTTAGCATTTAAACCAGCCACATCTGGCCAGAATTCTCTCTCTTTTTTCTATTTAAACCGGCCATACTCGGCTACTCATACTTATGTTAAGGTATTGTTCTCAAAATAGATAATATCAAAATCTCATAGATTCAATATAATTGTTTCTACTCTTGGCACAAGGCCAGCAATTACCCAGTGCATTACTGGTACTTTATTTTATCAACCCTGTAAGGATGAAAGGCAAAGTTAACCTCGGCGGGATTTGAACTCAGAATGGCAAGGACCGGAACTCTATGCGTCAAAGCATGGCGTCCGACCCTCTACCGATACTGCCATTCCACCAATGTGAGATAATTATGTGAGGTTAAGCCTTTACCATGGAAATATAATAGTATATATAGAGTAATGTAAATGGTAAAGGGTTAAAAGAAGTAAATATTATATTTTGAAGATGGTGTTGAAAGATGCAGAGATTATTAGTATTATTGTTATTATGAGAGAACTAGCAGATCTGTGAAACCCCCTCCTTTACACCTCCACACATCTGTGAAACCCCCTCCTTACACCTCCATACATCTGTGAAACCCCCTCCTTACACCTCCACAGATCTGTGAAACCCCCTCCACACACCTCCACAGATCTGTGAAACCCCCTCCACACACCTCCACAGATCTGTGAAACCCCCTCCACACATCTCCACATATCTGTGAAACCCCCTCCACACACCTCCACACATCTGTGAAACCCCCTAACACACCTCCACATATCTGTGAAACCCCCTCCTCACACCTCCACACACCTGTGAAACCCCCTCCACACACCTCCACATATCTGTGAAACCCCCTCCTTACACCTCCACACATCTGTGAAACCCCCTCCTTACACCTCCACACATCTATGAAACCCCCTCCTTACACCTCCACACATCTGTGAAACCCCCTCCTTACTCCTCCACACATCTGTGAAACCCCCTCCTTACACCTCCACACATCTGTGAAACCCCCTCCACACACCTCCACACATCTGTGAAACCCCCTCCACACACCTCCACACATTTGTGAAACCCCCTCCATACACCTCCACCATCTGTGAAACCCCCTCCACACATCTCCACACATCTGTGGAACCCCTCCATACACCTCCAAACATCTGTGAAACCCCCTCCTTATACCTCCACACATCTGTGAAACCCCCGTCCACACACCTCCATACATCTGTGAAACCCCCTCCACACATCTCCATACATCTGTGAAACCCCTCCACACATCTGTGAAACCCCCTCCACACACCTCCATACATCTGTGAAACCCCCTCCACACACCGCCATACATCTGTGAAACCCCCGTCCCTACACCTCCATACATCTGTGAAACCCCCTCCACACATCTCCATACATCTGTGAAACCCCTCCACACATCTGTGAAACCCCCTCCACACACCTCCATACATCTGTGGTTTTTCCTATATATATATATATATATATATATATATATATATATATATATATATATATATAGGAAAAAGTTCAACATACTGATAAGTGAATGGACTAGGAACATGGAGAGACAAGAAAATACGGTGAATACATTACATTTCTCAAAAACAAGAGTTCGGCTAAGATAAGGGATCGAACGATGGAAGTGTGGTAAGGAACCAGATGGACCATAACGCACCAGGGTACTCAATACTTAGGGTAGTAGAGTGGGTAACAGGAAAAAGTTCAAGACCACAATGGTAGAAGTCGTTTCGACGGCTATTTCCTATTGACCAACGGTTAAATATGATTAACCCTTTACCATTTACATTACTCTATATATACTATTGTATTTTCCCGGTAAAACTTTACCTCACATAATTATCTCACATAATATCGAATCTATGAGATTTTGATATTATTTATTTTGAGAACAATACCTTAACATCAGTATGAAATCGAAGTATGGCTGGTTTGAACAGAAATAGGTGAGAGAATTCTGGCCAGTTTAAATGCTTAAATATATATTAAAGGATTAAATATACAGTTTCACTAACCATATAATGTTTATCTATTTTAGAGTTTATTTATTTGTTTGTTTCCTTTATAATTTAAGGAGACACTGGCGTTAGGCTGTAATTACAATATGTGAAGGTGTGTGGAGGGGGTTTCACAGATGTGTGGAGGGGTTTCACAGATGTATGGAGGTGTGTGGAGGGGGTTTCACAGATGTGTAGAGGTGTGTGGAGGGGGTTTCACAGATGTATGGAGGTGTGTGGACGGGGGTTTCACAGATGTATGGAGGTGTGTGGACGGGGGTTTCACAGATGTGTGGAGGGGTTTCACAGATGTATGGAGGTGTGTGGACGGGGTTTCACAGATGTGTGGAGGGGTTTCACAGATGTATGGAGGTGTGTGGACGGGGTTTCACAGATGTATGGAGGTGTGTGGAGGGGGTTTCACATATGTATGGAGATGTGTGGAGGGGTTTCACAGATGTATGGAGGTGTGTGGACGGGGTTTCACAGATGTGTAGAGGGGTTTCACAGATGTATGGAGGTGTGTGGAGGGGGTTTCACAGATGTGTGAAGGTGTGTGGAGGGGGTTTCACATATGTATGGAGATGTGTGGAGGGGGTTTCACAGATGTATGGAGGTGTGTGGACGGGGGTTTCACAGATGTATGGAGGTGTGTGGACGGGGGTTTCACAGATGTGTGGAGGGGTTTCACAGATGTATGGAGGTGTGTGGACGGGGTTTCACAGATGTGTGGAGGGGTTTCACAGATGTATGGAGGTGTGTGGAGGGGGTTTCACATATATATGGAGATGTGTGGAGGGGTTTCACAGATGTATGGAGGTGTGTGGACGGGGTTTCACAGATGTGTGGAGGGGTTTCACAGATGTATGGAGGTGTGTGGAGGGGGTTTCACAGATGTGTGAAGGTGTGTGGAGGGGGTTTCACATATGTATGGAGATGTGTGGAGGGGGTTTCACAGATGTATGGAGGTGTGTGGACGGGGGTTTCACAGATGTGTGGAGGGGTTTCACAGATGTATGGAGGTGTGTGGACGGGGTTTCACAGATGTGTGGAGGGGTTTCACAGATGTATGGAGGTGTGTGGAGGGGGTTTCACATATGTATGGAGATGTGTGGAGGGGTTTCACAGATGTATGGAGGTGTGTGGACGGGGTTTCACAGATGTGTGGAGGGGTTTCACAGATGTATGGAGGTGTGTGGACGGGGTTTCACAGATGTGTGGAGGGGTTTCACAGATGTATGGAGGTGTGTGGAGGGGGTTTCACAGATGTGTGAAGGTGTGTGGAGGGGGTTTCACATATGTATGGAGATGTGTGGAGGGGGTTTCACAGATGTATGGAGGTGTGTGGACGGGGGTTTCACAGATGTGTGGAGGGGTTTCACAGATGTATGGAGGTGTGTGGACGGGGTTTCACAGATGTGTGGAGGGGTTTCACAGATGTATGGAGGTGTGTGGAGGGGGTTTCACAGATGTGTGAAGGTGTGTGGAGGGGGTTTCACATATGTATGGAGATGTGTGGAGGGGGTTTCACAGATGTATGTAGGTGTGTGGACGGGGGTTTCACAGATGTATGGAGGTGTGTGGAGGGGGTTTCACAGATGTATGGAGGTGTGTGGACGGGGGTTTCACAGATGTGTGGAGGGGTTTCACAGATGTATGGAGGTGTGTGGACGGGGTTTCACAGATGTGTGGAGGGGTTTCACAGATGTATGGAGGTGTGTGGAGGGGGTTTCACAGATGTGTGAAGGTGTGTGGAGGGGGTTTCACATATGTATGGAGATGTGTGGAGGGGGTTTCACAGATGTATGTAGGTGTGTGGACGGGGGTTTCACAGATGTATGGAGGTGTGTGGAGGGGGTTTCACAGATGTATGGAGGTGTGTGGACGGGGGTTTCACAGATGTATGGCGGTGTGTGGAGGGGGTTTCACAACAAAATATAAGTGCCTATAATGCATATAAATGTAAAAAAAAACATGAATATACTAACAATACATCAAACTAACCATAATACTAAAATAAACCACAGCAAACCACCATCTCATTCACATACAACAAGTCGTGAAAATTCCACACCTAATTTGACTATCTCCTCTGATACAGCATTCACGAAAGGTTGTAACTGTAGAAACAAAGCAAATTGCCCATTAAAAGGAAATTGCCTTATTAATAACATAGTATATAAATGTAAAGTTAACACTAAGGACTCAATTTATTCATATATAGGAGCTACTTCTAACCAATTTAAAGTAAGATTTAATACCCACAAACACAGTTTTAAAAATGCCGCATTAGCTAATACAACATCTTTAGCTGAAATAATTAATAATTATAGAAAGAGGAATATAGATTATAACCTGACCTGGAGTGTGCTCAAAAGGGCCACCCCTTATCAAAATAATAGATATGAATGTAGATTATGTTCCCAGGAACTTTTTGAAATAATGAAATCTAAGGATATCCTATTAAATAAACGATAGGAATTAATTATATCATGTAATCATAAACTGAGAAGAACTTTTAAATATTATAAACCTAATTAATATACACTTTAGAAATTATTATAATAACACTTTTTTAAAATTAGTTAACCTATAATTAATATTCTACTACTAATGAATTGCATAATTTTATTTCCCTTTCACAGCTATCTTTTCCTAAAATTTATACCAATAAGTATACATATAAACTATTTTAATTTCAGGTTATGATTCTATATTCCTTGTAATCTATATATATTTGTTATTTCTCACTAACAAATTTACCCCCCCCCCCCAATAATTATTATTATTATTATTTTTTTAATTTTCCCTTCGTTTTTAACAGCACTCTTCAATTACATCTAACTCTTATTTATCATATCTATATGAATTAATATAAATTTATCAATATAAATATACCTATCAATTTAATTAATTTATTTTCTTTTTATAGATGTAAATTCCCTATATTTTAAATAAGATTGATATTTTTCACTAACACATTTATCGTAAAATTTATTCTCCTTAGATATTTACATTGGCATTATTCTTTTATAACATCAATTTTTCGTGTACCTTTTACCGACTTGACCTATTTTCATCCCTAAAATAATCTTTTCATTCATCATACTCTTTCCATTCAAAACTGAAATCTACCTTCCTCTACCCCTAAATTAAAGTTCTATTACTACTATTCTACCATCCTGACCACTTCCTACCTTTCTATTGGTCAATTCAAAACCTGTTCCCAAACAGACCTATTATATTAAATCTTTGTTGGTTTTTTCAATAAACAAATATCATTATTTCTCTGAGTTCAAATCCCGCCGAGGTTGACTTTGCCTTTCATCCTTACGGGGTCGATAAAATAAAGTACCAGTAATGCACTGGGTAATTGCTGGCCTTGTGCCTAAAGTAGAAACAATTATTTCTGAAGACAGCATATATATGTGTAGGTATATATATAACATATATATATCCTAGAAACCATCGTAAAATGATGAATTTTTTAATATAAGGAACTGTTTCTTTGTTTTTATTCATTATTTTTATTAATTTATATATATATATATATATATATATATATATATATATATATATATATATATATATATATATAAATATATATATATATATATAAAGGTTTACATATATATATATACATATATATGTATATATATGTGTATATATATATATATTCAATCAAACATCCTAATCACCGTTTTGTGACCACGCTCGCCAACAAGACCTGGCAACTCCGTGAACACAACCAACAGTTCACCTTAAAATGGGATATACTTTCCAGCGCAAGTGCATATCGGAGTGGATTGAAGTACTGCAGGTTATGTAACCTTGAACTCTTTTACATATTAAAATCCAAAAACAAACTACTTAACGATAGAATTGAACGATCATTATACTGCAACCACAAACTAAAAGTTAAATTCTCTCACTATAAAATAACTTAACATTCGAACCCGTAACTATAACACCGCTTTCTAGCTAACCACCTTCTCTTCCACCCACACTACAAGACAATAGACTGCTTATCACTATAAATGGTAACTCAGTGCAATTCGTAGATAACTACTACAAACCCAAAGTTCACTCACCACATAAACTTCGTCTGTCCCCTCTCTACCTCTCTCTCTACACCCATTACACTCTCTCTCTCTTGCCTTTGGCCTACCTCCCTATGCACATCTATGAACCTGCCCTCTGGGGGCAATAAATAATTCCGATCTTAACTATCAACGCATCTCTCCAAAAGTAACCAGTATAATAAAACCCCTACCATAACATTTTGATTAAGATATCTACAAACCACTCTCTCCTACTTCTCCAACCCCTGCATATCTTTCTTTCTCTCTCTCTCTCTCTCTCTCTCCCTCTCCCCTACTTTTCTCTCTTCCTTTTCTACTCTATCTTCCCCAACAACCCCACATAAGGGTATTTACATTGTACATTTTATCATTCTGC
Source organism: Eledone cirrhosa (assembly GCA_964016885.1). NCBI lineage: Eukaryota > Metazoa > Mollusca > Cephalopoda > Octopoda > Eledonidae > Eledone > Eledone cirrhosa. Next base: position 38,484,317 of record OZ024755.1, read on the forward strand.
TCTGAGGATACAGTGGTCACAGCATTGGATATTTGAGTTCTGTAAATACTTATAAATTTGCACATAGCATAACTAGGCTGTAGTACCACCGTGGAAACATTTGTAAGCACACGGATTAAATTACCTTTTTATGATGTCTACCTGTTATTATTCATTCTTTATATATATATATATATATATATATATATATATATATATATATATATATATATATATATATATATATGTATATATATATATATATATATATATATATGTATATATATATATATATATATATGTATATATATATATATATATATATATATATATATATATATATGTATAGATGTGTATATATATATATACGTATATATATATATATATATATATATGTATATATATATATATATATATATATATATATATATGTATAGATGTGTATATATATATATGTGTATATATATATATATATATATATATATATATATATATATATATATATATATATATATATATATATATATATATATATGTATATCTATATATATATATATATATATATATATATATATATATATATATATATATATATGTATATATATATATATATATATATATATGTATATATATATATATATATATATATATATATATATATACAATATTAAATAAATGGAAAACTATATTTATAAAACCATATTTATTTCATTATATATATTTCGGGGATATCATATTAACAATATGCTATGCCTTCATCAGACAAAATACAATATAAACAGTTTTATAGATAAATATATTCGACATACCGTAATAAACATCGACTTCATTTGAAGAGGTTTACGCTAGCAGTGAAAATTTTATACAGAGAGAAAGAAAGAGAGAAAAAAAAAAAAAAAAAAAGAGAGAAAAAAGAAAGAAAGACAAAACGAAGAAAAAAAGAAAGAAAAAGAAGAAAAAAGAAAAAGAAGAAATGCATGGAACAAAATAGAGAGATGGAAAAATAGATAAAGCGAAGAGCTTCATGTAAAGAAACAGAAAGATATATATATATATATAGAGAGAGGAAATAGAGATAGATACATATATATATATAGAGATATATATATAGAAAATTAGGTAGTGGGAGGTAATTTTGAGTAAGTGTATCAATGATACATTTATTTATTTATTTATTTATTTATTTATTTATTTAGCTCAAGTATTAATGTAAGGGAGATATATATAGAGAGAAAAAAATTTAAAAATAGCCAGACATATTCGAGGCGTAGAAAACCCTATGTTTTAATGTATTAGTATTTATAAAACTTACACTATATTGTAAATATCAGTATTCCTGAATGAAACAAGTATCCGTAATGTGTGAAAATTCATTATCTTATGTTTAGTTTTTAAAAAATTCATATGTTTATGTGACAGTTACAAACATCCATGTGAATCCAACTGATTCACTCTGCAAACTCTAGGTTACCGGAAAACATTCTCAATGTGGTATAAAAATTTGAGCGTATTATTATTCCTGCGATTAATCTACAAGATTATCTATCAAGCAGAAATAGAGAGCAGATTTCAATATACTAATAAAAATATATATTATATTATAAACAAAACTAAAAATAAAAAGATAACAGTAATAATAATAATAAGTAAAAATATAGAATAGAAAACTAAAAAAATATTACGAAAGAATATTACATAATAAAAATATTGCATATTAAAAATACTACGTATTAAAAAATATTACGTATTAAAAATTTACATATTAAAGATATTAAAAATATTAAAAATAAAATAAAATAAAAAAAATAAAAAATAAAAAAAATATTATAGAATACTACAATACTAAAAAAATAAAAATAAAAATAAAAATAAAAATAAAAATAAACCACAAAGAACAACCCTTCAAAGTTAATTGACAATATATTGCCAAGTTCATTACAAGACAAAGCCAAAAATTATCTATCAAATCACATCTAGCAAAGAACATTTCAAAAAGATTATGATGTCCAAT
>OZ024755.1:38512479-38547479 GCA_964016885.1 Eledone cirrhosa
AATATTGAATCTGAGATTTTGAGGTTATCTATTTTGAGAACAATACTTTAACATCAGTATGAGCGGCCGATTACGACCGGTTTGAACAGAAACAGGAGAAAATTCTGGCCGGATAAAGCCAACCCTATACCTACCAACTAGATATATTATATTTGGCTGAGAGGGATGCCAAGAAAATGGTGGTGCCATTTCTTATCCCCAAACAATATTTATGAATAGAATTTATTTTCGAATGTTCTCAACATGAAAAAAAAAAAATTGAAAACCATAAAAGGGTTCCTACGTTTCTGTCTTATTGTCAGCATTTGTGAACTGCATGAGAATCCCTATTTATTTATCAGTAGAAACCAAGAAACTACCCCGCTATACTTCTTCTTCTTCTTCTTCTTCTTCTTCTTCTTCTTCTTCTTCTTCTTCTCCTTCTTCTTCTTCTTCTTCTTCTTCTTCTTCTCCTCCTCCCACATCATTGCCAATCTCTCTTTCATTTCCCATTCATTTATAAAGACACGTACACCCCGCCGTCACCGTCGGTGTGCGTGTCAAACAAAATCAGTCACAAGAACAAAAGCGTCAATAATAGAGAGTAGTAAAAAATAAAGCCAACATGAAACTCACAAATAAAAATGTAGAGATAATATTCTGATGAGACAAAACATTTCATGAGATGCACGAACACATTTTCCTCATATTAAATGACCGCTTTTTAAAACATATTTTGACACCTACCATATATATATATATAAAAAGATGAAATCGAAAATGCAACTGGAGTCTTATTTAAAAAAAAATATTTTAAAAATAAGATTCCAGTTGCATTTTCGATTTCATCTTTTTTTCTTTATACTTTCACTCGTGTAGGACACCTCGGTTATTTTTCATTTTGTAAAAAAAACCTCACTTTCTAATATATATATATATATATATATATATATATATATTATAAAGACATGGGGAAAAGGGAACAGAAAGCACAAAATATACAAACACAAGGACGATTCCGCCTCATCAACTATCTTCTATGGATCATTATTGTTTCGAATGTATTATATACTAGTTGAATTACCCGGCGTTGCCCAGGTTACTGCTGTTCTTATTCAGATTAGTAAACAATAAATATGAAGATATGTTTTTTTTTCTCATAATTATTTTTTTTAAATATCAAAATTGTATGAAAATCTGTCAAACTTGAAGCACATTAGGGTAAACAATATTCATTGTGTAATTTTTTGTTGGTGTCCAAATGAATAAATTGTTGCTACACACTCGCACACATACACTCTCATATACATATGCTAAGACAGACAACACACAGACATACCTTCACGCAGACACACGCATAGCTTTTCACCTCATTTTTTTGTCAGTTGCTACAATAGTGTAGATGTGTGTATTTAATAATGTACCTAATGAAGGCGCACACACTATCAGACACATATTCATATACAAAATGTGATGTGGTTGTGTTAATCCAAATGAAAATAAAAATTCTCACACATACACTCTCATACATTCACACACACTCACGCACACTCTCACATACATATACTAAGACAGACACATACACCTACAAAATGTGACGTCTACACTCTCACATACACTCACACACATTATGTATGTATGTATAGATGTGTGTGTGTGTTTAACTCATACATTCACACACACACACACATATACAAAATATGACGTTGTCATCGTAGTTGTGGTGGTGGTTTACTTTAGTTGACTATAAAAATATTATTTTAGATAAAATATTATGTTTTAATCCAAATGATAATAAAAATTATATGTTGACACTCCTGAGGTCTGATACTATTACCTTGTAAACTTTTATTTGATTTGGTCCAGCCATTAGAGATTGCATACAGACAGACAAAAAATTTTATATAGAGAGAGATTTTTCAATTCCAATTACTTGCAGCAAGCTAACTTTGATATGTAAAATTGGGGTTTGCTGTGTATTGTTTGTGTATGAGGGACTCCCCAAACCTGAAGTGCTCCAGGGTCTCCTATATTTGAGACCCCTAATGTTAAATCTCAATTCTAACTACAAGAGTAACATTGAACTAATGTCTGCTACGGTAATGTTGGTTTCATTAATATCTCCTTGTCAAATAATGTTTGACATCTTACTGGATATATTTTTATAGTATAACATGTAGTGTTAACATGTCGTGTTAACATGTATTGTTGACATGTAGTGTTGACATGTATTGTTAACATATCGTGTTAACATGTATTGTTAACATGTATTGTTGACATGTAGTGTTAACATGTAGTGTTAACATGTATTGTTAACAGGTATTAATATGTATTGTTAACATGTATTGTTAACGTGTAGTGTTAACATGTAGTGTTAACATGTACTGTTGACATGTGGTGTTGACATGTATTGTTGACATGTAGTTGACTTGTGGTATTGACATGTATTGTTAACGTGTGTTAACATGTAGTATTAACATGTATTGTTAACATGTATTAACATGTATTGTTAACGCGTAGTGTTAACATGTAGTGTTAACATGTATTGTTGACATGTATTGTTGACATGTATTATTGACATGTAGTGTTAACATGTATTGTTGACATGTAGTGTTAACATGTAGTGTTAACATGTACTGTTGACATGTATTGTTAACATGTATTAACATGTATTGTTAACGTGTAGTGTTGACATGTACTGTTGTCATGTATTGTTGACATGTATTGTTAACATGTATGGTTAACATGTATTGCTAACGTGTAGTGTTAACATGTATTGTCAACGTGTAGGGTTAACATGTATTGTTAACATGTATTGTTGACATGTATTGTTGACATGTAGTGTTAACATGTACTGTTGACATGTATTGTTAACATGTATTAACATGTATTGTTAACATGTAGTGTTAACATGTATTGTTGACATGTGTTAACATGTATTGAACGTTGCATTAACTGACATATACACATTTTCATTAAAATAGAAGTTCTCCTCTGTAAATGTCACATTCGGGTGGTTTTCTGCTAGCATGTGTAGTGTGTATGTTGATATTATACGCAAGTATATACATGTAGATATGTTACATCAAATAAAATCGTAATTGACAATATAAACAGAAATTGAACGAAGACTGTGTTACACTGTCTTCTGTAATCAGTAACGTAATCCATGATACATTAAAAAAAGACTATATTATTATGTTTATTTAAGTGGTCGCCACCGGATGTGTTGACATCACACACACTCTCTTTCTATATATATGGTAGTTGAAGTGGTGGTGGTGGAGGCAACGAAATACCGGAAGTGCAACTTTGAAAAGAAGTCAATTTTAAATTATTTACTTTCACGAAATTATTTTTGTTTACGAAATTTAGTAGATAAATTATATATCAAATTTAGTAGATAAATTATATATCAATCATTCCTGATGATTTCTAAAGAATGAAACAGTTCTAGTCCTGTAGAATCTCATCTATATTAAAACATTTATACTCTGCAATGTATTGAGTACCTTACTTACTGTGGTTACCTCCGATTCAACCCGGAATAACGTACGTATATATATATATATATATATATATATATAACCAAAGATTAATATGGTTCATTGATTACTCAATGAATATAGTTTTACAATAGATTAAAAGCACTCTACAGGGTTTCTCTGGAGTTATTATTATTCAGAATAATAATAAATGAAGACATTCACATAATCAAAATATATGTTTTATTATATATATATCGAAGGTACTGTACTGTTTTTTCAGTATGTCCTCGTCAGATAAAGTATATGAATTGATGTATGACATACCTCAACTGTCTTGATAGTTCAATTCCAGTACTGCCAGTACTGGAATTGAACGGTTTATAAGAAGCAGTAGGCAGATCTAGGTTTATATCTAGAAAATTAACATTAGAAAGGTTTGCGTCAATTGTAATTTTAAGATTAAAACTAACGAAGGTTTTTATTAAGTCTTTCCTGAATCTGTTATGGCCTATAGTAGTATGGGAAAGTATTAGACCATCGTAACTATAAAGATCAATGGTATGGTTAGGGAATTTCTCTTTAAGTGTGTAGAGGAGGGATAGGCTGACTAAATCACACACGTCAGCACTGTCAAAAGAACCCATTGAGACATCGAAGGGGTTCTCTGGGTTAGATTTTTTTTACCCAAGTATTATTATTAGTAAACAGTAAAGTATTTCTAACATGCAAAATGACATTCTCTTCAATATCAGAAATATTAATAACCTTTTTAGCAAAATTTAATGCTTTCGTTAACAGGAGGAGAGTAATAGACGGGTAGAAGTCTACAGTGTCAAATTGGGTGAATCTAGAACTATTTTTATCTTTAATATTTTTAAACCAATGTACTACAGAAGAGCTATTTATCCATTGGAGTAATTCAGACTTACTTCTAATATGTTTGTTTATGTTATTTAATATTTTTTTGCTAGCAAGTCCGATTTCAGTCTTAGCAGGGTTGATTAACCTACAACTGGGGCGATTATTAAAATCAGATTTGTGATCTTTAAGAGTGAAGTAGGCATTACGTTTTGCAAGTTTTTCTGTTCTATTGTCTATTTAAAAAAATACTAGCTAATTCCTTGGCGTCCTTATTAATAGTATTATAGGTGTTTATGTTAGCTATTTGGTATTTAGAGGTGATGCTATCTGTTAAGAGTTGGTCATGTAAGTTATTATTAACTTCGTATAAGTTTTTAGTTTTATCGGAGAAAATGAACATATTTTAGAAGATTTGAATTTTGAAATATCGTTAGAGAGTTTAAATTGAAAAGAGTTAAAGTACTTACAGAATTTGATTTGGTTAATTAAATTAACTAAGTCTAGTTCAAAAGCGGTCATGTCTTTTATCCTTTGTGCGTATTATATATATGCGTGTATATATATATATATATATATATATATATATATATATATATATATATATATATATATGTATACATATATATATATACATATATATATATATATATATATATATATATATATATATATATATATATATATATATACACACACATATATATATATATATATATATATATATATATATACACACACACATATATATATATATATATATATACACATATATATGTATGTATACACACACACATACATATACTCATATAATATGTTGCCATTAGACATATACTATATATATTTATATATATATGTATGTATATATATATATATATTGTGGGAAGAAAACGTGTTTTTCACTTATTGACTTTATTTAAAACCTTGGAAGAACAAATCTCTCTTTAACTTTCTAACTATAACAGTTTATTGCTACTGTCTAGATTGTATAGAGAGTTGGGTATATAATGGTTGGGTGTATATATAGTGTTGGGTATATAATGATTGGGTGTATATATAGTGTTGGGTATATAATGGTTGAGTGTATATAGTGTTGGGTATATAATGGTTGAGTGTATATAGTGTTGGGTATATAATGTTTGAGTGTTTATAGTGTTGGGTATATAATGATTGGGTGTATATATAGTGTTGGGTATATAATGGTTGAGTGTATATAGTGTTGGGTATATAATGGTTGAGTGTATATAGTGTTGGGTATATAATGTTTGAGTGTTTATAGTATTGGGTATATAATGGTTGGGTATATAGTGTTGGGTATATAATGGTTGAGTGTATATAGTGTTGGGTATATAATGGTTGAGTGTATATAATGTTGGGTGTATATATAATGTTGGGTATATAATGGTTGGGTGTATATATAGTGTTGGGTATATAATGGCTGGGTGTATATATAGTGTTGGGTATATAATGGTTGAGTCTATATAGTGTTGGGTATATAATGGTTGGGTGTATATAGGGTTGGGTGTATAATGGTTGGGTATATAGTGTTGGGTATATAATGGTTGAGTGTATATAGTGTTGGGTATATAATGGTTGGGTGTATATAGTGTTGGGTGTATAATGTTTGGGTATATAATGATTGAGTGTATATAGTGTTGGGTGTATATATAGTGTTGGGTATATAATGGTTGAGTGTATATAGTGTTGGGTATATAATGATTGAGTGTATATAGTGTTGGGTATATAATGGTTGGGTGTATATAGTGTTGGGTGTATAATGGTTGAGTGTATATAGTGTTGGGTATATAATGGTTGGGTATATAGTGTTGGGTATATAGTGTTGGGTATATAATGGTTGAGTGTATATAGTGTTGGGTATATAATGGTTGGGTGTATATATATAGTGTTGGGTATATAATGGCTGGGTGTATATATAGTGTTGGGTATATAATGGCTGGGTGTATATATAGTGTTGGGTATATAATGGTTGGGTGTATATATAGTGTTGGGTATATAATGGTTGGGTGTATATATAGTGTTGGGTATATAATGGTTGGGCGTATATATAGTGTTGGGTATATAATGGTTGGGTGTATATATATTTGGGTATATAATGGTTGGGTATATATATATAGTTGGGTACATATATAGTTGGGTATAAATGCTTGTGTATATATAGTTGGATATATAGTGGTTGGGTGTATATATAGTTGGGTGTATATATAGTTGGGTAGATAATGGTTGGGTGTATATATTGTTGGGTATATAGTGGTTGGGGGTATATATATAGTGGGGTATATAATAGTTGGGTATATAATGGTTGTGTGTATATATAGTGTCTACATTTTATAATCATTTGTGTATGTAATTGTGTATAATAGTTGTGTTTAATAGTTGTGTAAATAATTGTTTCTACTTTTGGCACAAGGCCAGCAATTACCCCAGTGTATTACTGGTACTTTATTTTATCGAACCTATAACAGCAGAATTTGAACTCAGTCCGTAAAGGGCCCTAACTCTATGCCGCAAAGCATGTCCAACCCTCTACTGATACTGCCAATCTAAGTTGTGTATATAATAGTCGTGTATATAGTTGTGTGTATAATAGTTGTGTATATAATAGTTGTGTATATAATAGTTGTGTATATAATGGTGTATATAATAATGTACAAATTATTTGTGTATATAATAGTTGTATATAGTTGTATATAGCAGTGTAGTGTATATAGCAGTGTATATATAGTTGTATATAGCAGTGTAGTGTATATAGCAGTGTATATATAGTTGTATATAGCAGTGTAGTGTATATAGCAGTGTATATATAGTTGTATATAGCAGTGTAATGTATATATAGTTGTATATAGCAGTGTAGTGTATATAGCAGTGTATATATAATTGTATATAGCAGTGTAGTGTATATATTAGTGTATATATAGTTGTATATAGCAGTGTAATGTATATAGCAGTGTATATATAATTGTATATAGCAGTGTAATGTATATAGCAGTGTATATATAGTTGTATATAGCAGTGTAGTGTATATATTAGTGTATATATAGTTGTATATAGCAGTGTAATGTATATATAGTTGTATATAGCAGTGTAATGTATATAATTGTATATAGCAGTGTAGTGTATATAGCAGTGTATATATAGTTGTATATAGCAGTGTAGTGTATATAGCAGTGTATATATAGTTGTATATAGCAGTGTAATGTATATAGTTGTGTATGTATAGTTGTATATAGTTGTGTATGTATAGTTGTATATAGCAGTGTAGTGTATATAGCAATGTAGTGTATGTGTAACAGTGTAATGTATATAGTTGTGTATATGACAATAATTGTTTCTACGTTAGGCACAAGGCCAGCAAATACCCAGTGCATTACTGGTACTTTATTTTATCGACCCCGTAAGGATGAAAGGCAAAGTCAACCTTGGCGGGATTTGAACTCAGATCGTAAAGGGACGTAACTATGCTGGAAAGCATGGCGTCCGACCCTCTACCGATACTGCCAATCCACCCAATAATGAAAATCATTTTGTACAGTTCTCAGGCGCACTACAACTTATCAAAGGTGCATGTATAATACATAGAATAATGTACAAATGTCAGAAAAGTGAATAGTGTATGAGTCATGATATACACACATACACATATGTGCATATGTATGGAGGGGGATATTAGGTGTAGTGTTGGCGAATTTCAGGAAGCATGGAGGTTTTAAAGGATGCAGTGTCTCGACAGCTAACAACTGATGCAGGTAGTTTGTTCCATGGAGGTTTTAAAGGATGCAGTGTCTCGACAGCTAACAACTGATGCAGGTAGTTTGTTCCATGGAGGTTTTAAAGGATGCAGTGTCTCGACAGCTAACAACTGATGCAGGTAGTTTGTTCCATGGAGGTTTTAAAGGATGCAGTGTCTTGACAGTTAACAACTGATGCAGGTAGTTTGTTCCATGGAGGTTTTAAAGGATGCAGTGTCTCGACAGCTAACAACTAATGCAGGTAGTTTGTTCCCTGGAGGTTTTAAAGGATGCAGTGTCTTGACAGCTAACAACTGATGCAGGTAGTTTGTTCCATGGAGGTTTTAAAGGGTGCAGTGTCTTGACAGCTAACAACTGATGCAGGTAGTTTGTTCCATGGAGGTTTTAAAGGATGCAGTGTCTTGACAGCTAACAACTGATGCAGGTAGTTTGTTCCATGGAGGTTTTAAAGGATGCAGTGTCTTGACAGCTAACAACTGATGCAGGGAGTTTGTTCCATGGAGGTTTTAAAGGATGCAGTGTCCCGACAACTAACAACTGATGCAGGGAGTTTGTTCCCTGCTTCAGCAACTCTGAGCATGAAAAAATGTTTCTGAAAGTCATGGGAGCTGTGCTGTTTTCTGACTTTGTAATCATGACCACGGGTGTTAGACATGGAATTCAAAAAGGTGCTCAGGGTTGTTGTTGGCAAGATAGTTAATCATTTTGTGGGTGTTTACCAAGTCAGTTGCCAGGCGTCGGAGCTCTAATGCATCCTTACCCAGGGAAGCAAGGTGTTCAGAGTATCATCTAGGTTGGTAAACTTAATCTTTAGCCTTACTTATTAACCTTTTAATGTTCAAACCGGCCAAAACCGGCCAGAATTCTCTACCTCTTTCTGTTGAAACTGGCTGTAACTGGTCACTCAAACTGATGTTAAGGTATTGTTCTCAAAATAAATACTTTCAAAATCTCATAGATTCGATATTATGTGAGATAATTATGTGAGGTAAAGCCTTTACCATGAAAATATAATTGTTTATACTTTAGGCACAAGGCCAGCAATTACCTAGTGCATTACTGGTACTTTATTTTATCGACCCCGTAAGGATGAAAGGCAAAGTCAACCTCGGCGGGATTTGAACTCAGATCGTAAAGGGACGTAACTATGCTCGAAAGCATGGCGTCCGACCCTCCACCGATACTGCCAATCCACCGCCCTTCATGAAAATATAATTGTATATATAGAGTAATGTAAATGCTAAATGGTTAAACATCACTATCTGGTCCTTTGTTTAACATATACTAATGTTATGAAAACTATCATTTAACAATAACAAGTATCTTGATATGTACATCCTGTTGTTACAGAAGAGTCATGCTGTATACAGGTTTTTCCCTGAAATAGAGTAGCAGTAAGAGTTCTGAAATTAGTTGAAGTAGGAGGTATCACGTGATTAAATGTAAAGATCAAAGTACTCAATTTTTATAGAAATATTTTCTGAAGTAGGAAAAGGAATATATTTCTTCGCAATACTCCCACAGTTTGCCAAGAACTATATTCTTGTTTTGTCGACTTTTCCTACTTTAGAAAATACTTCTATATAAATTGAGTAGCCATATGACCGCATTCCCCAGGAGCTGCTGTGGAAGGTTGTGCAGGAGTATGGGATTGATGGTCAGCTTCTTGCTGCCCTGAGGTCTCTATATGAATGCCCGTGTATTTGTGTTCCGATAAATGGTGATTGTTCCAGTTACAGAGGGATCTCCTTGTTAAGCCTCCCTGGCAAAGTCTATGTTAAGTGTCTGGCAAAAAATTGCAGGGAGATTGTCTAGTTGAAGCTAGTTGATGAACAGTGTGGTTTTCACTCCAGATGCTTCCTGCTGCCCTGATGTCTCTATAAGAATGCCTGGGTATTTGTGTTCAGATAAATGGTGCTACATCGAAACCATTCAATGTGGGAGTTGGACTCCACCAAGGATGCGTACTGTCCCCTCTTCTGTTCATTATTTACATGAACAGGATTGACATGGGCAGCCAGGTTAGAAGTGGTATCATGACTGGCGGCTGTAAAATCAATCGGCTGGAATTTGCAGATGACATGGTGTTACTCAACTCGACAGAAGATGAGCTTCGACTTGCACTCGATAGGTCTGATGCCAAGTGCTGCATGACTAGAACGAAAATCAGTGCTGCAAAACCTGAGACACTCGTCCTGCCAAGGAAGCCTGTGCAGTGCACTCTACATGTGAGTGGAGCTCCACTGAAGCAGGTAGAGAAGTTCAAGTATCTCGGGGCCGTGTTCACGAATGATGGAAGGCAGGAAGCTGAATTAAGTACAAGAATTACAAAAGCTGGTGCAGTATTGCACCAGCTTCAGCATTCAGTAATCAGAAGAGGAGAGGTAGGTGTAAAAAGCCTAACTCGATGTCCTCAATTGGGTTTTTGTGCCAACCCTTACCCATGGTTATGAATCTTGGGTAATACCTGAAAGTATACGATCGCGAATACAAACGGCTGAAATAGGTTTCCTCCGAAGGGTCTTTGGAGTAACGTTACTTGATAACGTGAGTAGCTCAGAGATCAGAGAGTCACTCCAGGTAGAGCTGTTACTTCACTGAATTGAGAGATCACAGCTCTGATACTATGGACATGTGGTTAGAATGTCTCAGGAAAGAATCACTGGAGAGTCACTCCAGGTAGAGCTGCTACTTCTCCCAATTGAGAGATCACAGCTCTGATACTATGAACAGGTGGTTAGGATGTCTCAGGAAAGAATTGCTGGCGAGTCACTCCAGGTAGAGCTGTTACTTCTCCCAATTGAGAGATCACAGCTCTGATACTATGGACATGTGGTTAGAATGTCTCAGGAAAGAATCACTGGAGAGTCACTCCAGGTAGAGCTGCTACTTCTCCCAATTCAGAGATCACAGCTCCGATACTAAGAACATGTGGTTAGAATGTCTCAGGAAAGAATCACTGGAGAGTCACTCCAGATAGAGCTGCTACTTCTCCCAATTCAGAGATCACAGCTCCGATACTAAGAACATGTGGTTAGAATGTCTCAGGAAAGAATCACTGGAGAGTCACTCCAGATAGAGCTGCTACTTGTGTGTGTGTGTGAGTAAGTCGTGTGTGTGTGTGAATGTGTATACGTATGCATGAGTGTTTGAGTGTGTGTGTGAATGTGTGAATGTGTGCATGAGTGTTTGAGTGTGTGTGTGTGAATGAATGTGTGTGGGTGAATGTGTGAATGTGTGCATGAGTGTTTGAGTGTGTGTGTGAATGAATGTGTGTGGGTGAATGTGTGAATGTGTGCATGAGTGTTTGAGTGTGTGTGTGAATGAATGTGTGTGGGTGAATGTGTATACGTATGCATGAGTGTTTGAGTGTGTGTGTGAATGTGTATACGTATGCATGAGTGTTTGAGTGTGTGTGTGAATGAATGTGTGTGGGTGAATGTGTGAATGTGTGCATGAGTGTTTGAGTGTGTGTGTGAATGTGTATACGTATGCATGAGTGTTTGAGTGTGTGTGTGAATGAATGTGTGTGGGTGAATGTGTGAATGTGTGCATGAGTGTTTGAGTGTGTGTGTGAATGTGTATACGTATGCATGAGTGTTTGAGTGTGTGTGTGAATGAATGTGTGTGGGTGAATGTGTGAATGTGTGCATGAGTGTTTGAGTGTGTGTGTGAATGAATGTGTGTGGGTGAATGTGTGAATGTGTGCATGAGTGTTTGAGTGTGTGTGTGAATGTGTATACGTATGCATGAGTGTTTGAGTGTGTGTGTGAATGAATGTGTGTGGGTGAATGTGTGTATGTGTGCATGAGTGTTTGAGTGTGTGTGTGAATGTGTATACGTATGCATGAGTGTTTGAGTGTGTGTGTGAATGAATGTGTGTGGGTGAATGTGTGAATGTGTGCATGAGTGTTTGAGTGTGTGTGTGAATGAATGTGTGTGGGTGAATGTGTGAATGTGTGCATGAGTGTTTGAGTGTGTGTGTGAATGAATGTGTGTGGGTGAATGTGTGAATGTGTGCATGAGTGTTTGAGTGTGTTTGTGAATGAATGTGTGTGGGTGAATGTGTGAATGTGTGCATGAGTGTTTGAGTGTGTGTGTGAATGTGTATATGTATGCATGAGTGTTTGAGTGTGTGTGTGAATGAATGTGTGTGGGTGAATGTGTGTATGTGTGCATGAGTGTTTGAGTGTGTGTGTGAATGTGTATACGTATGCATGAGTGTTTGAGTGTGTGTGTGAATGAATGTGTGTGGGTGAATGTGTGAATGTGTGCATGAGTGTTTGAGTGTGTGTGTGAATGTGTATACGTATGCATGAGTGTTTGAGTGTGTGTGTGAATGAATGTGTGTGGGTGAATGTGTGTATGTGTGCATGAGTGTTTGAGTGTGTGTGTGAATGTGTATACGTATGCATGAGTGTTTGAGTGTGTGTGCGTATGTGTGTATTAAGTGAGAAGGAAACTCGCGGTTGAAACAACTCCCAGTCATCTTGCTTTGGTATGTCACTGAACTGTAGTTGTGGACATTCAGAGAGTGGTACACATGTTGTACAGGTGTGTTTACCACTATAATATACTGATGTACAGGTGTGTTTACCACTATAATATACTGATGTACAGGTGTGTTTACCACTATAATATACTGATGTACAGGTGTGTTTACCACTATAATATACTGTTGTACAGGTGTGTTTACCACTACAATATACTGATGTACAGATGTGTTTACCACTATAATATTCTGATGTACAGGTGTGTTTACCACTATAATATACTGTTGTACAGGTGTGTTTACCATTATAATATACTGATGTACAGGTGTGTTTACCACTATAATATACTGTTGTACAGGTGTTTACCACTATAATATACTGATGTACAGATGTGTTTACCACTATAATATACTGATGTACAGGTGTGCTTACCACTATAATATACTGTTGTACAGGTGTGTTTACCACTATAATATACTGATGTACAGGTGTGTTTACCACTATAATATACTGTTGTACAGGTGTGTTTACCACTATAATATACTGTTGTACAGGTGTGTTTACCACTATAATATACTGTTGTACAGGTGTGTTTACCATTATAATATACTGTTGTACAGGTGTGTTTACCACTATAATATACTGATGTACAGGTGTGTTTACCACTATAATATACTGTTGTACAGGTGTGTTTACCATTATAATATACTGATGTACAGGTGTGTTTACCACTATAATATACTGTTGTACAGGTGTTTACCACTATAATATACTGATGTACAGATGTGTTTACCACTATAATATACTGATGTACAGGTGTGTTTACCACTATAATATACTGTTGTACAGGTGTGTTTACCACTATAATATACTGATGTACAGGTGTGTTTACCACTATAATATACTGTTGTACAGGTGTGTTTACCACTATAATATACTGTTGTACAGGTGTGTTTACCATTATAATATACTGATGTACAGGTGTGTTTACCACTATAATATACTGTTGTACAGGTGTGTTTACCATTATAATATACTGTTGTACAGGTGTGTTTACCACTATAATATACTGATGTACAGGTGTGTTTACCACTATAATATACTGATGTACAGGTGTGTTTACCACTATAATATACTGTTGTACAGGTGTGTTTACCACTATAATATACTGTTGTACAGGTGTGTTTACCACTATAATATACTGATGTACAGGTGTGTTTACCACTATAATATACTGTTGTACAGGTGTGTTTACCACTATAATATACTGATGTACAGGTGTGTTTACCATTATAATATACTGATGTACAGGTGTGTTTACCACTATAATATACTGATGTACAGGTGTGGTTACCACTATAATATACTGTTGTACAGGTGTCTCTATAATATACTGTTGTACAGGTGTGTTTACCACTATAATATACTGTTGTACAGGTGTGTTTACCACTATAATATACTGTTGTACAGGTGTGTTTACCACTATAATATACTGATGTACAGCTGTGTTTACCACTACAATATACTGATGTACAGGTGTGTTTACCACTATAATATACTGTTGTACAGGTGTGTTTACCATTATAATATACTGTTGTACAGGTGTGTTTACCACTATAATATACTGATGTACAGGTGTGTTTACCACTATAATATACTGATGTACAGGTGTGTTTACCACTATAATATACTGTTGTACAGGTGTGTTTACCACTATAATATACTGTTGTACAGGTGTGTTTACCACTATAATATACTGATGTACAGGTGTGTTTACCACTATAATATACTGTTGTACAGGTGTCTCTATAATATACTGATGTACAGGTGTGTTTACCACTATAATATACTGATGTACAGGTGTGTTTACCACTATAATATACTGATGTACAGGTGTTTTTACCACTATAATATACTGATGTACAGGTGTGTTTACCACTATAATATACTGATGTACAGGTGTGTTTACCATTATAATATACTGATGTACAGGTGTGTTTACCATTATAATATACTGATGTACAGGTGTGTTTACCACTATAATATACTGATGTACAGGTGTGTTTACCACTATAATATACTGTTGTACAGGTGTGTTTACCACTATAATATACTGATGTACAGGTGTGTTTACCACTATAATATACTGATGTACAGGTGTGTTTACCACTATAATATACTGATGTACAGGTGTGTTTACCACTATAATATACTGATGTACAGGTGTCTCTTACATCTTTCTTTGTCTATCCTATTTCTGAAATACTACAGTGATAGACAAATGGTAACATGTGTAGACCTGACCAGCTTATAGTCACAAGTCTACACATAGGCCCCTCAGCAGTCAATTTTAGAGTGATAGAGGGCCTTCCTCAATATGAAACAGTGCACCACATGGATCAACTTCCCTCTGCTGATGAGATAAAGCTGCCAATCAAACAAGTTAACCCTGGCAAGGCACCATGTCTAGATGCTATCCCAGTTGAACTGCTGAAAGTCGGTAGTGATAATGTAATGGAAGCGATAAACAACTTCATCACTGATTGCTGGATCAACGGTATTTTGTTATTATATGATATGCGGCAACTATTGGGCATCCCTTTGCTGGAAGCTGTTGTCAAAGTTCTCGCAAGACTTTTGCTCAACAGACTGGAGGAGGATACCTGTCCTATAGCTATCCCAGAATCACAGAGTGGTTTTAGAAGAGGAAGGGGAACAGTTGACATGCTTTTCTCTGTCAGACAAATACAAGAAAAATGCATTGAGCAGTGTGTCTCTCCATATCAAGTCTTTGTCGACCTAACAAACGTTTTGACAGTTAAAAGAGCTGCACTCTGGATAATACTTGGAAAAGAAGGATGTCCACTCAAGTTTGTGAGTTTGCTAAAGCAGCTGCACAGAAATATGAAAGCTCGGGTTACTTTCAATGACCAATTGGGGAAATCCCAATTGACAACGGGGTAAAACAAGGTGATATTCCTTCTCCTACACTTTTCCCCATTTTTGCTGCCTTGCACACAAATTCTTTCCATGATTGTGACAGGCATTCTCTTATAGTTCAGAGCTACCAGAAAGGTTTTTAACTTAAGAAGGTTTAATGCCAAAACAAAAACTTTTGAAGCTTTGATCAGAGACCTTCTTTACGCTGACAACACTGACTTCCTAGCACACACAGAAGCTGGCATGCGACACATTATGGACCATTTCTTATCCTTGTGTACAGCATTTGGGCTTACAATCAGCTTCAAAAAGACCAAAGTAATGTTTACCCCTGCTCCTGGAGAACCATATACTGAACCCCATATCATAGTTGTTGGAACCAGGTTGGGAGTAGATAAATTTGTCTCCTTGGGTAGCACACTCTCAAATGATGGCTCCTTGGATGCTGAAATATATCTGCGCATCCAGAAGGCTTTTGTTGCTTTCGGAAAATTGAAAAAGAGAGTTTGCACAAATCGCAACATTACCAATAATACTAAGGTGTGTGTGTATAGATCATGTGTTGTGTCTGCTCTTTTATACTCCGCCAAAACCTGAAAACTATTTCGCAAACACACCACATTGCTTGAGCGCTTTCAGCAGAAATGTCTAAGGCATATTCAACATCAAGTGGCAAGGCAGAACTCCTGACATCCATGTCCAAGCATTGAGTCCCAAGTAACATCTTCTCAAATGCATTGGACAAGACATGTTGTCCACATGAAAGAAAACAGGATCCCGAAGCAACTGTTTTACGGTGAGCTCCATCTTGGAAAAAGGCCCCAACACAAACCAAAAATGAGGTTCAGGGACTCCCTCAAAGAGCAGGCATTTAATCAAGAGAACTGGGAGGAGATAGCTCTGAACCGGGCTGAGTGGAGAAAGTACATAAAGGTCAGTTACAAAATGTTTGAGGAATGTTGTCTAGAACATAAACAACTGAAGCGTCAGCTCCAGAAGGGCAGTGCTCACAGTCTTGCTGAAGTCATCAGTAGCTGGACATACAAGTTCTGAAAGCGTGTACTCTTCTCAAAAGCTGGTTACGTTAATCACCTGAAGTCATATGACAGAACAACCCGCAACACCAATCAACAAAGGATGTAGAACTATCACGGTTTTTAAAAAAAATTAATTAAACGTAAATCAACAAAAAAACCACCCTGTGTACCCTGAAGTTCTTCATTAGGACAAAGTATGAAATATATTTTCATGTATTTATTATGTTAAAAAATAAATAATTAAACTTTGAATTTCTAATTTGAAAATAATGCTTTACACAAAAATGAAATGATCAAGTTTTGAATTGATATTTTGAAAAAGATTATTTACAAGAAACAAAATAAGAATAAGATTTAATAATGTAATTTTGATTTGATATATTACAAAAAATAATATTATCCAATTTTTCATGCATTGCATTTTATATTGAGTAATATTGAAATGTAGAGTTTTTCTCCATAAATTATATCTCAATCATCATTTTCTTACAAAAAAATTGTGTGAAACGCAGCAAGGTGCAGGTAATTCGGTTAGTATATATATAATTGTTAAACAAGAGGAACCAATTATTTAAATTGAGTGTAGTGGATAGGGCTGCAGTGCGGTAGGGATAGGCAAGTGCTCTAAGGTTCGATATGTAGAATTTGAACATTTCATGTAGATATATGACAGTAGAAAGTAGCTAGTTATTGTGGAATGTGAACATTTCATGTAGATATGGCAGTAGAAAGTAACTAGTTATTGTGGAATGTGAACATTTCATGTAGATATATGACAGTAGAAAGTAGCTAGTTATTGTGGAATGTGAACATTTCATGTAGATATGGCAGTAGAAAGTAACTAGTTATTGTGGAATGTGAACATTTCATGTAGATATGGCAGTAGAAAGTAACTAGTTATTGTGGAATGTGAACATTTCATGTAGATATGGCAGTAGAAAGTAACTAGTTATTGTGGAATGTGAACATTTCATGTAGATATATGACAGTAGAAAGTAACTAGTTATTGTGGAATGTGAACATTTCATGTAGATATGGCAGTAGAAAGTAACTAGTTATTGTGGAATGTGAACATTTCATGTAGATATATGACAGTAGAAAGTAACTAGTTATTGTGGAATGTGAACATTTCATGTAGATATGGCAGTAGAAAGTAACTAGTTATTGTGGAATGTGAACATTTCATGTAGATATATGACAGTAGAAAGTAGCTAGTTATTGTGGAATGTGAACATTTCATGTAGATATGACTGTAGAAGGTAACTAGTTATTGTGGAATGTGAACATTTCATGTAGATATATGACAGTAGAAAGTAACTAGTTATTGTGGAATGTGAACATTTCATGTAGATATGACAGTAGAAAGTAACTAGTTATTGTGGAATGGGAACATTTCATGTAGATATATGACAGTAGAAAGTAGCTAGTTATTGTGGAATGTGAACATTTCATGTAGATATGACAGTAGAAAGTAACTAGTTATTGTGGAATGTGAACATTTCATGTAGATATGACAGTAGAAAGTAGCTAGTTATTGTGGAATGTGAACATTTCATGTAGATATATGACAGTAGAAAGTAGCTAGTTATTGTGGAATGTGAACATTTCATGTAGATATGGCAGTAGAAAGTAACTAGTTATTGTGGAATGTGAACATTTCATGTAGATATGACAGTAGAAAGTAACTAGTTATTGTGGAAAGTGAACATTTCATGTAGATATGACAGTAGAAAGTAACTAGTTATTATGGAAAGTGAACATTTCATGTAGATATGACAGTAGAAAGTAACTAGTTATTATGGAATGTGAACATTTCATGTAGATATGACAGTAGAAAGTAGCTAGTTATTGTGGAATGTGAACATTTCATGTAGATATGACAGTAGAAAGTAACTAGTTATTATGGAAAGTGAACATTTCATGTAGATATGACAGTAGAAAGTAACTAGTTATTGTGGAATGTGAACATTTCATGTAGATATGACAGTAGAAAGTAACTAGTTATTGTGGAATGTGAACATTTCATGTAGATATATGACAGTAGAAAGTAACTAGTTATTAAGGAATGTGAACATTTCATGTAGATATGACAGTAGAAAGTAACTAGTTATTGTGGAATGTGAACATTTCATGTAGATATGGCAGTAGAAAGTAACTAGTTATTGTGGAATGTGAACATTTCATGTAGATATGACAGTAGAAAGTAACTAGTTATTGTGGAATGTGAACATTTCATGTAGATATGACAGTAGAAAGTAACTAGTTATTGTGGAATGTGAACATTTCATGTAGATATGGCAGTAGAAAGTAACTAGTTATTGTGGAATGTGAACATTTCATGTAGATATGACAGTAGAAAGTAACTAGTTATTGTGGAATGTGAACATTTCATGTAGATATGACAGTAGAAAGTAACTAGTTATTGTGGAATGTGAACATTTCATGTAGATATGGCAGTAGAAAGTAACTAGTTATTGTGGAATGTGAACATTTCATGTAGATATGACAGTAGAAAGTAACTAGTTATTGTGGAATGTGAACATTTCATGTAGATATGGCAGTAGAAAGTAACTAGTTATTGTGGAATGTGAACATTTCATGTAGATATGCCAGTAGAAAGTAACTAGTTATTATGGAATGTGAACATTTCATGTAGATATGACAGTAGAAAGTAATTGATTTAATATAATCAAATAATATTACTTTACACCTCAGATAAACATTCCAACTTAATGTTATTGAAGATGTTATGTTTGATCTCACACACCTGCTAATGAGTTCAGGGAAGACATTGCAGTGTAAAACATTCTACAAGTCAATTAATCATCTCTTGTATCTAATCACACAGTTTTGCTATCAAGATATTCCTCTCAACATTGCATGTGTTGTGTATTCTGCACAAATCTGTAATTAATAATGAGACCTCTTTATCCCACATATCAATTGACTAACGATCGACATATGAAACCAGCCAATATCTACGAAAGAGCTGACAAGAAATTAGTCTAAACTATCATAGCATTAAATTTGTTTTATCATGTGTTCTGGTACAAAATAATTTTCCTGCATATGTGGTTAACGAGTTCACTTCACAACAACGTGGTTCTGGGAACCTTGGACACGTGTCTTCTATTATAGCTTCTCATTGACCAATGCCTTTAAAGAGAAGGTGCATGGCTTAGTGGTTAGAGCATTGGGCTTGCAATCGAAAGGTTGTGAGTACGATTTTCGGACTGGGTGATGTGTTGAGTCCTTGAGCAAGACACTTTATTTCACATTGCTCCAGTTAGTAAACTGGAGCAATGTGAAATAAAGCAAATCAATGGATGGCAGTAGTTCCAGCTTCACACATCAAAAGACTGGTGTAGTGGTTCTGAGAACAATGTGGCTTTGCAGATGATCAATGCAAGTTGACAATGGAAAGGCGCTCCCGCTTGAGTTAGAAGAGAACTATTGACCTTCAGGAGAAGCAGCGACCCCTGATTGTATTAAGCAACCGAAACAAATATGATGTACATCAACTCCAATGCTCCTAGGGGGCGGCCCTGTTTTTCCTCATTTGCGAGTGTAAACTCGGCCAGATTAGATTAGATTAGATTTAAAGAGAAGTTTGGTATCCAGAAACTGGAATTAAGGTTCAATTCCTTTCTTTCCATCTGAATATATTGGAGGAAAGTGAAATAAAGTGTCTTGCTCAAGGGTACAATGCGCCACCAAGGATACAACGTGAGTCAAATACAATCCTAAGACACGCGACTTCACTGTAAAAAATTGATAAAATAAAAATAACTAAAATTATTGGGGCTTATGGAATATATTAAATACAAACTAGATTATAATGGAACAGTGAAGCTTATTAATTAAAAGCTCTGAATAAAGGCAGGATGTTATTGTTTAAGGGTGACGAATAGTTATAGATTCTAGGAAAGATGAATTATGGTTGGCATGTTCAGGATAAAAAGAGTGAAGAAAGTAATGAGTGCTCTTATAAGAATCATGAGAAATATGGTAATATAGGAATCTAGATATAACCCTACAATAACAACATATGGCATAATGAATTAATTGTTTCTACTTTTGGCACAAGGCTAGCAATTATCCCAGTGTATTATTGGTACTTTATTTTATCGACCGCGGTAGGATGAAAGGCAAAGTTAACCTCGGCGGGATTTGAACTCAGACTGTAAAGGGACGTAACTATGCTAGAAAGCATGGCGTCCAACTCTCTACCGATACTACCAAATCATAGCCACTAATCCACCACTGAAATAATGGTAATTTCATAGGGATGTTGAGAATGAGGTGTGAGAAAATTATATGGAAGTCACATGAAAATATTGGTTTCTGATATAGCCACAAGGCCAACACTTTTGGGAAAAGGCAGAGTTGAGTAAATTGACCCCAGTGCATTACTGGTACTTTAGTTTATCGACCTCGTAAGAATGAAAGCCAAAGCTAACCTCGGCAGGATTTGAACTCAGACTGTAAAGAGCCGTAACTTTATGCCATAAAGCAAGTTGTTTGACACTTCACAGATTCTACAACCAATCCACTATCACGTGAAAATATTGCCAGGTAAATAGGTGAAATAATTATAGAAAATACACCTGTAAAATTCAGAAATATGTAAAGGAAGTATGTGGAAGAAATAATTCTAAAATGCTGGAGAGTTCCATTTCAATGATAAAATGAAATATAGGTGTATGAGGAAAAGTAGAAAGGAAAGATATTGAGGTAGATGTCAGTCAGGTGGTTCAGGTGTTATATTGAGGTAGATGTCAGTCAGGTGGTTCAGGTGTTATATTGAGGTAGATGTCAGTCAGGTGGTTCAGGTGTTATATTGAGGAAGGTAGTGTTAGGAATGATTGCAGATAGCAGTAATTGAAGGAAATTGTATGATAGCCACTGTAGAATATATAATAGCCTTTGTAGAATGTGTGATAACCTTTATAGAATGTATATTAACCTTTGTAGAATGTATGTTAACCTTTGTAGAATGTATGTTAACCTTTGTAGAATGTATGTTAATCTTTATAGAATGTATGTTAACCTTTGTAGAATGTATGTTAACCTTTGTAGAATGTATGTTAACCTTTGTAGAATGTACGATAACCTTTGTAGAATGTATGATAGCCTTTGTAGAATGTATGATAACCTTTGTAGAATGTAGTTAGCCTTTTTAGAATGTATGATAGCCTTTATAGAATGTGTGATATCCTTTGTAGAATGTATGATAGCCTTTGTAGAATGTATGATAACCTTTGTAGAATGTATGTTAGCCTTTGTAGAATGTATGATAGCCTTTGTAGAATCTGAGATAACCTTTGTACTTTGTAGAATGTATGATAGCGTTTGTAGAATGTATGATAGCGTTTGAAGAATGTATGATAACCTTTGTAGAATGTATGATAGCGTTTGTAGAATGTATGATAGCGTTTGTAGAATGTATGATAGCTTTTGAAGAATGTATGATAGTCTTTGAAGAATGTATGATAGTCTTTGTAGAATGTATGATAGCATATGTAGAATGTACGATAACCTTTGTAGAATGTGTGATAACCTTTGTAGAATGTATGATAGCCTTTGTAGAATGTATGATGGTCTTTGTAGAATGTATGTTAGCGTTTGTAGAATGTATGATAGCGTTTGTAGAATGTATTTTAGTCTTTGTAGAATGTATGATAGCCTTTGTGGAATGTATGTTAGTCTTTGTAGAATGTATGATAGCCTTTGTGGAATGTATGTTAGTACAGTAATTGTTGGAAGCAGGATTTCGAGGTATGTAGGTATAGATTTTCGTAAAAATTTAAGATGTGCAAAAGGTTTACATGAAGGTGAAAATTACATTAGCTAGCAAGGGTTGAGTGTGGATGACATTCTGTTAGACGTAAGGTTAGGAGTTAGAGTTAAAATATATTATAAAGAGTTATTATGAAAAGTCGCAAAAAACAAACCATCTTTTAGAATTCTGTTGAGTGTGTGCTAAACAGAGTCCACACGGCCCTCTAAGACCCACTTGGGCCCTCTCTCTATCTCTACTGTAAAACTAGGACCTTCTCTCTATCCCTACTGTGACTCTAAGATAATCTCCCTCATATCACAGTAACATTATCCATCGAGGTTAACTTTGCCTTTCATCCTTACGGGGTCGATAAAATAAAGTACCAGTAATGTACTGATTAATTGCTGGCCTTGTGCTAAAGGTAGAAACAATTATCCTATCACATCCAATATTGCTCCCTTATATCACATTAGCAACTTCAATCTTTCTAATTTCTCATTCTTGCTTCTAATGAAGGACTAGCATCCGAAACGTTAAGACCCTCTTCCTGCTATTTCAAGCGTTAAACTAATATATTCCTTCCATATACTGTACCGATTGTGTTATTTCTGTTTACCTTTTACACACACACACACACACACACACACACACACACACACACACACACACACACACACACACACACACACACACACACACACACACACACACACACACACACATATATATATATATATATATACACATACATACATGCACACACACGCACATTGACATACACAGGTACTTAAATTTCGTTGGGTTATGCACCTCAACTCATTCAGCCTGTTATAAAAACAAAGGTTAAATGTAATTTCTTTTGGAAAGAATATATAAGAGCTCATCAATGGCAGATAATTGCGGGAATAGCAATAAATAACCAAAATTATTAGCACTGGGTGATTGCTGGCCTTGTGCCTAAAGTAGAAACAATTATTAGATAGGTTAAAGGGAGGTAACTATCCTAAAACTAATGTCAAATGTAGGAAAATTTATGGTGAGTTAGTAATTCCAAAAAATCAAATTCATTGAAACACACACACACACACACATATATAAATATACTGATTAACACATACAATTATTAATCATGCTACCTTACAAAAGTATAGGTTAACCAAAGTGTTTAAGATTGTCACTGTTAGAACCTAAAGGCAGCTCTACTAATATAAAATTGAAGAATTTTCATTAAGAGCAGTAACACAATATATATATATATATATATATATATATATATATATGCCTCCTTCTTCCTCACTTTTCGTTGCTTCACCATCTTTGTTTGTTTACACTCTCGTGTCCCCTTTATTTACGTGTCCCAACGACTTTTTTTAGCCGTTGCTCGCACCAACCGGAGGTATATGGTCTTTAAAGCGATGAAATACCAATGATGGTTGAAAGATCACTGATGAAGGACTAACTTTATTCATGTGTAACCCATTAGCAACCACGCAGCACGTTTATTCTCATATATATATACGGTTAGCTATCCTCTTTGTTGTTATCTTGTCTCACTCACTTTACGCGTTTTAATTGTCCTAATAACTTAATTTAGTTATTATTGCACCGACGTGAGGTATATGATTTTTAATGCAATGAAATATCTATGATCGTCGGCAAATCACTGATGAGGGACTTATTTTATTACATGTTATCCATGTGCAACCACCAGTATTCTTCTCCCCATTTTTTCACACATATTTACCTATACTGCGATTCTGTTTTTCTCTCTCTCTCTCTCTTGCTGCTCCCTCGCTCTCTCTGTTTCTCCTGCTTTCTTTCGCCCCCTCTGTCATGTCAGTTAACTCTTCCTCACACTTCCACTCACTCACTCACTGTTTCTCCTCTTCTCACTTCACCCCGTTCGCGACGAAATCATTTTCTCTCTCTCACATTTGAATTCGCTGCTGAAAGGTCTTTTTTCTAAGCGCTCATATATTCACCTAGCTTATGCTAACAGAATAACTATGAAGCTTGTCTCCTTCGTTCTACGGTTAGCTATCCTCTTTGTTGTTATCTTGTCTCACTCGCTTTACGCGTTTTAATTGTCCTAATAACTTAATTTAGTTATTATTGCACCGACGTGAGGTATATGATTTTTAATGCAATGAAATATCTATGATCGTCGGCAAATCACTGATGAGGGACTTATTTTATTACATGTTATCCATGTGCAACCAGCAGTATTCTTCTCCCCATTTTTTCATATATATATATATATATATATATATATATATATATATATATATATATATATATATATATAGTGAAATAAAATAACAAGGACGATTGGTTACTCCTTCATTACGTTTATTGGTTGGTGACGCGCGTTTCGCCACTGATCAGCTCAAAGTTCGATCTGTATCGATCTATGCCGACTCTGTAATCCGCGGCTCGTTATTTTATTTCACTATAATACACTCTGTCTAGCTCTACACCTCGAAACTGAAGTGAACCTAAACATCGAGTGCTCACCCGGGTGAACCTACAGTAACTTCAAGTTACACTCCCTGCAAGGTTTTTGATATGAAATCGTTTGTTGAAACAAATATTTGTTATATTTGGAGAAGGCCATATTGTATTATTGCCAGAAATAATAAGAAAACACACTCACTGTTTGGTTTGGATTGGTTTTCGCTTCTGTATCTTTTATATCTCCATAGTTAATTTATTTGGCAATCAATGTTTATCATTGATTGATCAACGGTTAAAAATACAGATATAAATATATATATATATAGTCTATCAAAGTGCTTTTGTCACACATCTGTGACACCATCAGTAGTACTATTATGTTTCCCCAGTTGTATTGTAATACAGTAGGGCTAGTATTAAAACTACTCTTAAGGGCTACATGTTTAAATTTAATGAGAAAATCTACACCCGGAATGAGGGATCAGCCATTGGCGTCAAGGTAGTTGGCAATGTTGCCAACCTATTTATGGTATGGTGGGAAAGGAGACTCAGAGAACTCCTAGAAGAGAACTTCATAGCCCTATATATATTTATAACCCTTATCGAGCCCTCTTCGGATTTTAGTCTTCACTTTTATTATTACTATATAAATATATATGCAGAGGTTATATTTAATTTGTTGGGATTCAACAAGCTTAAAACATTTTTATAACTGATATAAAGCACTCAACAGATTAGTGGAGTAAATATACAATATATTAATATATGGAAACTATATTTATAAAACCATAATTATTTTATTATATATATCCAGCGAATTTCAACCACTGAGGTTGTCTTTTTTCCGGGTATGTCAATATTTATTTATAAAACAAATCTGTATTTTATCTGATGAAAGCGCACCATAATTTACCTTGGTTGCCCTTGAAATATATATAATAAAATAATTATGGTTTTATAAATATAGTTTCCATCTATTAATATATTGTATATATATATATATATATATATATATATCAATGATATTAATAAATGGAAACTATATTTATAAAACCATATTTATTTTATTATATATATTTCAAGGGTACCAACATTTTGGTACGCTCTCATCAGATAAAATACAAAATTTGCTTTATAAATGGTGACATACCCAAGAAACCAGACCTTATCGGTTCAGGTTCAGTTTGGATATTGAAAGCAAAATTTCAAATCTTTAGGATGAATATGTAAATGAGGTTGAAACGTAAGGCTGAATAAAGATCGTTATATTTAGACGCTAGGTAAATTTAAATAATTATTAGGATAATTTATAAGGGAAGAAGAAAAAAAGAGCCTAATATTAATATTAGGGTGTAAGAAAATTTAAGGAATGATTATAAGAAAAAATTATAATTAGAAATACACTATTATTATTAAGATAAAATTCTGAGTTCAAATCCCGCCGAGGTTAACTTTGCCTTTCATCCTTACGGGGTCGATAAAATAAAGTACCAGTAATGTATTGGGTAATTTCTGGCCTTGTGCCAATAGTAGAAACAATTATTAAGATAAAATTGTATGGATCATATCAGTGATGGTGTAAAGAGAGTGATATAATTATATTTAATTATTTAATTATATAATCATATATTTTGGTAGTATCTATAAAATAATATGAGAGTTAAAAATGTGTTGAAGAGGTAGAATACCAATTTAAAATTTTAAAAAATTGAGATATACAACCAATTATTGGATCTATTCAAATCATGAGTTATAATATTATATAGATAATATTTATAAGTATATTTTAAGGTTGTAAGTATATTTTAGTTTATTATATTACAACGGATTATTTATATAAGTATTTATATAAATATTTTTGGTGAGTATATATGTTGTTAT
Source organism: Eledone cirrhosa (assembly GCA_964016885.1). Taxonomy (NCBI): domain Eukaryota; kingdom Metazoa; phylum Mollusca; class Cephalopoda; order Octopoda; family Eledonidae; genus Eledone; species Eledone cirrhosa. The sequence continues at coordinate 38,539,159 of OZ024755.1, forward strand.
TTTCACTAGATAGATAGTTTAAATATTTTTAAATATTATTATATTATTATATATTATTATTATTAATTCTATTTATATTATGTGCTATGTTCATCGTAGTAGAGTAAGATAGTTTAATAGTGTGTCTGTTAAAAATAGAATGGTATCTATGGGATTTAGGAAAACACTTATATAATGCTTTGAAAAATAGGTTTGCTACAGGTATTTTAACGCTTAACGAGAATGGGGGAGAGTACCAAATAATATTTCTAGTTCTAGTTCTTTTGTTTGATTTGTCATGTTATTATTATCTAAGCATTTAATTTTACTCATGTAGCCAGCTCTATGTAAAGCGTCATTGTAATATTCTGCCTTATTATCAAAAATATTTTCATTAGCTGAAATCAGTGAAGTTCGTTGCTGGACACTATTGATAATAGAATGTCAATAGGATGGTTAGAATGGAAGCTTATGTAGTTTAGGTTTTCATTAATTTTATGGAAAGGGTGATATAGACCTAAGCTAAGGTTTAAAGTTACATATAAGAAGTTAACAGTTTTATTATTATTCTCGATTTCTAATTTAAGGTTGTAATTATTGAAAAATTCTATGATAGATTTCTTTTTTCTATTAAGTTCGCTATTGCTATGGCTTTCTAATATAAGTAACATATCGTTGCGATATAAACCTCCGGCAATCTCTAGCATTTTTCTATGTAGTACAATAAGAATAAATATTCCAACGAGGTCTGTTACTTGAGCTGAGTTATATATATATATATATATATATATATATATATATATATATATATATATATATATATATATATATATATAACTATATATATAAGTATTGAAGTTTCTGTTGAAAATTGAAAAAGTCAGAGGAATGAAGAGTGCTCTAAATATTTAATGTATAATAAACAATACAGTATAATTACCGCATTACCAGAGGTTTCCCGAATGAGACGAATACAAGAAACGTCCGCATTCGTTCGCCAGGCAATTTAAAACATAGTGAAATATTTGAAAAATCTCCTCAACAAAGGCAAAAGTTTAACGGGCAAATAAAAAAAAAAAATAAAAGTAATAATACAAGAGATGTATAAAAAATAAAAATTAAGAAATATAGTAAGGGGATGTGTGTAAATGTGTGTATATGCACATACATATGTACATATGTACATGTGTGTGTATGTACACATGCATGTGTATAGTGAAAAAATACGAGCGTATGTACATACATGAGGGCAAACATATTAGTGTATGTGGGACCACAAATACGTATATATATAGGTTGAAAAAGAAATTGTAAGATAATGGAGTTAGCGTACATACAGACTCAGGGACTAAGGGCTGATATATATACACATACAAGGATGAAAGGATGCACGCGTATAAACATACACACTCGCGCAACCACATACATGTATGTGGTATATACAGGGAAGGGAGTGTATAAAGTCAACGCAGTGTCAGACGGAAGGTCAATATAAATATAAAAATATAAAATATAAATTAATGAAATAATATATAAGATAAGAATAAAAAATTAAAGCAAAGGGAAAGTAAGTGGGAGGGGTTGTAATATAGAAAAATAAATAAATAAAAAGTAGAAAACATGCATATATGCGAACAAGCTCATACACACATATATCACCTTGATCACCTTGACCGACAAGTCTGTCCGGCGTCCATTCAGCGCCGCTGGTCACAGCACGCCGTCCATTCCTCTCTGGATCGTGCTTTCCTCATCCATGTATTCGCAATCGTATTCTTAAAATCGTAACACACATATATATATATAAATATATATACACACAGACAAAAACACATGCACAAAAGCATACATACACATACACGCATACATACATTCATATACACGCATACATACACACAATACACATATATATACATACATGCACATCTATTCACACGCACGCACGCACGCGACCACATATACATATATATATAAATATATATATATACATGTAAAAACACGTATACGTAAACGCACACATACACACACACATTTACACATACACGCAGACATACGAATGCGTTCGTATACATATATCGGAGAAAATGAACTTATTTTTAGAAGATTTGAATTTTGAAATATCGTTAGAGTGTTTAGATTGAAAAGAGTTAGAGTATTCATCCCTAATATTAGTCGTAGGATCTCCACCCTCACTTCCCCAGAAGCTATTTTCAATAGGGCATCCCCCTACTATAATAAAGCCCTTCAAAGTGGGGAATTTAGTGAACCGATTAAGTACATACCCAACAATACTTTAAACATAATAATAGGAAAAGAAAAATAATCTGGCTCACCCCCCCCTACTCTTTAGCAGTTAAAACTAATGTAGGCAAAACATTCCTAGAGCTCTTAGATAAACATTTCCCTAGAACACATAGATACTATAAGATCTTCAATAGAAACTGTGTCAAAATCAGCTACTCCTGCGGTCCCTCTATTAAATCTTATATCCTTAATAAGAAAACACCCAGAGAACATCAAAAGTGAAATGCCCATTACAAGGTAAATGCAACACCAAAGCCATTGTATATGAGGCCAAAGTGACAACCACCAGCAACAACCTACCAGCCACCAGCGAACGATATGTGGGTATGACACATTCAAAACGCGAGACAAATTCAAGACGCAAGACAAATTCAAAACGCGTTATTACTCACATGTCGCATCTTTCCGACATCCTGAAAAAAGATTTACAACAGCTCTGGCTAGCAGAATATGAGATTTGAAAGACCAAGGTATCCAATATAAATTGGATTGGTCAATTTTGAACCAATCTAAAGAATATGCAAGAGGAACAAGAAGATGCACACTCTGCATAAGTGAAAAAATATTGGATTTTACAGAACCTTAAATCACCAAAAACCTGACTAAATGCAAAAACAGAAATTTTCACCAGTTGCCCACATATGAAATCACACTTGCTTTCCAGCTCATATAAACTTAACCCACTTTCAGACACTTATCCTCCATAAACTCTTGTTCTTCACTTTACTTAACTTACCTTCTTTACAGACTTCTCTTTCAGTTTCACTTAACTTTTATTTTTATTTTTATTTTTATTTTTATTTTTATTTTTACTTCACATCCACTATTTGATTTTTACTTCACATCCACTAGTGACCCCCCCCCCTTCTATTTGATTCACTTACTTTATATCTTAACAATTATAGATATTTTACTTCCCCCTTTCCTTTCACTACCAGATATCACATGTCACTTGTGTTTTTAACTCCAGATATTTTCCGTTGTCCCTCAGCCGCTTTTATGTATGTTTACTTGCGTATATTTTGTAACCATTTATTCATACGGCTGGTTTTTATATATGTATGTATGCGTATGTGTGCATGTATGTGTATACATGTTTGTACATGTATACGAACGCATTAGTATGTGTGCGTGTATGTGTAAATGTGTGTGTGTATGTGTGCGTTTATGTATACGTGTTTTTACATGTATATATATATATTTATATATATATATATATGGTCGCGTGCGTGTGAATAAATGTGCATGTATGTATATATATGTGTATTGTGTGTATGTATGCGTGTATATGTATGTATGCGTGTATATGTATGCATGCGTGTATGTGTATGTATGCTTTTGTGCATGCGTTTTTGTCTGTATGTATATATATTTATATATATGTGTGTATGAGCTTGTTCGCATATATGCATGTTTTCTACTTTTTATTTATTTAGTTTTTCTAGTGTTACTTTCTATATTACAACCCCTCCCACTTACTTTCCCTTTGCTTTAATTTTTTATTCTTATCTTATATATTATTTCATTAATTTATATTTTATATTTTTATATTTATATTGACCTTCCGTCTGACACTGCGTTGACTTTATACACTCCCTTCCCTGTATATATCACATACATGTATGTGGTTGCGCGTGTGTGTGTGTTTATACGCGTGCGTCCTTTCATCCTTGTATGTGTATATATATCAGCCCTTAGTCCCCGAGTCTGTATGTACGCTAACTCCATTATCTTACAATTTCTTTTTCAACACACACACACACACACACACACACACACATATATATATATATATATATATGTATTTGTGGTCACACACACTAATATGTTTGCCCTCATGTATGTACTTACGCTCACATTTTTTCACTATCACATGCATTTGTACATACACACACATGTACATATGTACATTTGTAAGTGCATATACACACATTTGCACACATCCCCTTACTATATTTCTTAATTTTTATTTTTTATACATCTCTTGTATTATTACTTTTATTTATCTTTTTTTGTCCATTAAACTTTTGCCTTTCTTGAGGAGATTTTTCAAATATTTCACTATGTTTTAAATTGCCTTGTCTGACGAACGAATGCGGACGTTTCTTGTATTCGTATTATTCGGGAAAACCTCTGGTTATGAGGTAATTATACTGTAATGTTTATTATACATTAAATATTTATATATATAAATTACACAATAATCAAAGCTATGTTCAAATCATTTTATTGATGACAATTGTTTCTTCCAAACTATCGTTTGGAATCATCGGAGCAGTAGCAATGTTTGTACATATAATTAACCACCTATTCAACTGAACAATCTTATAGATACATGGATATTAATGTTGCCAACAGTTTCGTATTTACAGAATGGAATGGATGCGACATAGAATTCCAGAGAATTGTACAATAATTAAAATTAAAAATTAAAAATTATTAGTTAAACATGCACAGAGTGGAATGCATGCGACAGAGATTAGTATAATAATTAGAGAGACATTAAGGTAGAAAGTTACTCATGAAACTCATTTATATTCCTGCTCTGTAAAACATCTCATGTATTTACATTGAGCTATTTATCTTACTGGTAATAAGGTAGTAATACATTACTGACCTTTCCTGTTTATAGTTGTATAGAGTGTATACATAACTATAAATATTATTATTATTATTATATATATATAAAAACAATTTCTTTCATTTACATAATTGACAAGTAGACAGTTACCAAAAAAAAAACAACAAAAGTGGTGGCCTCTGGTAAGGTTTTGTTTTCTAAGTATTAAATATAGAAATACATAAGTAAAAATGATTTGTCGTATTTCTTTTGTAAAGAATACTCAGGCTAAAACCATTCTTTATTTGACATCTATGGCATCAGTTTGGAGATCGTCTATAACAAACATCAATACATAAGGGAAACGACTTATTGTTGACAACCATTATATGATAAATAGACTTGCTATAACAACAGATAAAATGATATATATTTACTTAACAATGAATATTTCTAAAGAACTCTCGATAGTTCCATTAAATCTGTCTTTTTCCATACTATATATGTAATAGCTTTGATATGCCTTATAGCACATCTGTTCATACCAGACGTATATAGAAACGTTGATATTTCTGCATATGCATGTGTGTGTGTGTGTGTGTTTATCTATAAATGTACAGATATCTAATAGTACTTATTCTGATATTAGATACGATAGAGAATATATTATGGATACATGATATTATAATTGAATATAAAAGAGAGATAAACACATATATATATATATGTGTTCAAAACAGCATCGCCAAACACTGTCTGGGTGATTGGTAGTTACCACAATTCCGGTTTGTAATTATTTCCTTGATTTATTCTTAAATTGTGTCTGGCAAAACCTATTGTCCATAGTATCTTTTTCACCCTAGTGAATCTGGCCCCTTACGATTTGAACACATATATGAATATATCTGTGTTTATCTCTCTTTTATATTCAATTATATTAGACGGCTCGGAAAAATCTCTTTCCTTGAGCTGTTTAATTGTAAGAGACTATTTTGAGTTTCTAACTCAATATATACCTTGATATTATATAAATGATATACATGATATTATATAAATGTTGCTAATTGCATTATAAATTATATGATTTAAAATATTTTAGTCTATTCAAAGAGATACCTGGTGAGTTGTGATCGTGTTCCAGCTCTGATCAACGTCGTGTACCTTTTATAGATCGAATATAAGGTAAATCTGAAATTCAAAAGAACTAACTTTGTCGCATACTGTGTCTCACTATATTCTTGAGAAATATATTAAGAGTACACATGCCCGTGAATCGAACTTTATTATAAAACCAGTTTAAATATTTGATCTCCACCAAAATCTCAGACAAGTTTTTATTTTGACATTGTAAAAACATCGTCTGAAAATGTAAACTAAATACTTTGGAAATTCTTTAAAAAGCACGGTTGCATTCCATAAGAGACTATTGCAAACGTATCTAAAATGGCGGTGTTGTTTTATAGTCAAACTTCCTTGACAGATTCACCAATGTCCCACAACCAATAGACAAATACATTTTTTATTATTACTACAATTTCTACAATATTTCTACAATATTTCTACAATAGAAACCACCATTATAATTATTGGAAGGGTGGAGGATTGGAAGTATCGGTAGAGGGTCGGAAGCCATGCTTTTCAGCATAGAGTTACGGACTTTCATGATCTGAGTTCAAATCCCGCCGAGGTTAACTCTGCCTTTCATCCTTACGGGATCGATAAAATAAAGTACCAGTAATGCACTGGGGTCGACTTTCCCCTCCCCCAAAATTGCTGGCCTTGTGCCTATATTACTACAATTTCTAGCCAATTACAATCTGACTCTATCAAAAGTTATTGCAGCTATTACTGCTACAAACTGGGGATGACGTCACCAGTTGTTACTGATTCTCATCCAATGAAAACAAGGCTTTACTCATCCAATGAAAACAAGGCTTTACTCAAACTTTCCAATGTAGACTTCATCTGGCGCCAACATAAATTAGTCTCAGGCTGGCTGACCATTGACACTTATCATACAGCCCCATAGCAGCACATGTGAACCACTTCAGGGCACCCAACAGTTCCCCACCCTCACAGCACCACATGTGGAATACCTCAGGGCACCCTACAGTTCCCCACCCCATATCACCATATGTGAGATACTTCAGGGCACCCTAGAGTCCCTTACCATGCCCCACTATGCTACAGTCAAATAACTGAGACCATTAAAAGAATACGAGGGTAGGCTGAAAGATTCATAGAATGACTATGAAGAGCTGTGAAATCTTGCATACATTAATTTCAACTCTTCTTATTGATAACTGGATCGTTTCTTTCCAGGGACTATGCAAGTTTAAATGTTCACCTGAGACCGTCTGACAACAATAAATTGTTATTTAGAAACCATGTTGAATTTTTCTTTCATAAGAAGTGTAAAAGGTGTCTCAAATAAAACCACATTTGAACTACTTCTACGCTAGAGTTAAAATTTCCATGATGCATGAGAGAAGACTAATTCTTCAAATGCTCTGGTGGAGTTTGTGTTCTTCAGAACAATTAAATGAAAATATCAACAGCAGCAGTATTAACACGCGTTCTTAGTATAGAATTACTTCTAAACACAACCACAAGGATATGGTCCGAACGTGGAAGAGCCGAACTCCCACTGTCATCGCCTCCATCTGTCTCGCCCTCCCCATCTCTCTGTATGGTTAGAAAATGGGGTCCCACCTTCTGGCCTCCTCACAGCCCCGGCGGACAGAATGAAGAAGGCGTTTCCTGGAGAATGGTAAGGGAGATGCGCAAGAAGAGCCATTCCATTTCGCGAGGCTCACACCTGCGGCTAGCCAGCTCACCGCCTTTGGTGGTGAGTAGGGAGGTAGCCCTAGGGCCAAGGACACCAGAAGTCCCACTGCCAAAAATGGTGTCCCGTTTTAAATATAGATTATCCATTTGGGCCCTCAACCAGTTTGAAATATGTGACCTATGCATCAATTCCTTTATTTCCCAAAACATTTGTCACTGCTGAACTACAGTTCCATTGTAACTATCAGCTGTGGACTTCCAAAACAATTATTATATCACTGCACTGCTACACCAAGGAATAGGAACCATTTCTAATGGGTATTTTGGAAATTAAGTCAACTTAAGAGGTTAACATATGCGTGATCTTGTCTCATTCTTTTTCTTCTTTTATCTATTTCTTCCCATCACTTCTACCAAAACACTTCTAACCAGTAATTTCCGTCCTTTGAGGTCATTTTCACTCGATGCCGTCCCTGACGGCATTTTTCTGTTTTAACACGTATTCTTGCATTGAGTTTTTTTAAAACATTCTACGTATTGATCATTCCATGAGAGTATCTTAGTCAGCCTATGAAATTTTCAGCCCTTCCAATATAATGGTTTCTGATTTAGGCACAAGGCCAACAATTTTTGGGGAGGGGAAAGTTGATTAAATCGACCCGAGTGCATTACTGGTACTTTATTGTATCGA
>OZ024755.1:38549979-38594979 GCA_964016885.1 Eledone cirrhosa
GGCCTCGACATCTACCTGGCTCACTCGGGCCCCTCTCTATGGAGATGCCTCTCCAGGAAACCCGGGAAATCGACTGACGCGTGTTCCCTCAGAAACTGTCCAATGCGCCAAACGAACTGTTGCTTACGCACATACGTTTTATACAGGGTAGAATGTGACAAGTGCAACCACTACTAAATCGGTAGTACAATCCGGCCGCTACATATCCGGATCAAGGAGCACATCAACACCAGGGCCTCGTGTTTCCGGAAACACATAACCAAATGCGGAAATAAAGACGGAAGGCCCATTGTCACAGTGCTAGCGACAGAACGCAACGTTACGCAACGTTACGAATCAAGGAAGCACTTTGGATCAAACACCTAGGACCACAAATAAATAACCGATCCGAGAGAAGCGAGCCGAGGTGGCTGGTGTAAACAAACGAGACAACAGAACACGCACACACACAGACAGTCGCATTCGAACGATTATTGAGTGTATAGCGCCCCCACCATCCACTGACCAACAAGCGACAACCAGGCAGACTACCAACACTGCCAGTATCAAAGACTGAATACATGTAGTATAAGGATAGCAAAGCACCATCCCACTCCCATAGTAAAGAGGAACTGCCTCGACCTCTGCTTGACCGCACCTATTCCGCGCGCACGCGCGCTCTACCGAAAATCTCAGTTGCACACAAACGGCGGACGACAGAGGCCACGTACCGTTCCTCTCCGACAGATGACTTTTCCCCCTCGGAAAACTACCCAGTTGATGGATGCGAAATCCGAAATATAGGGACAATTACATTTCTCCCAAGGTAACTCTATCTCGTGTTATTATTTTTATTTTTACGTTCTTTCCTACGTTCCTCTACACACTATACGTCACATACGACATTTCCTCTTACATCTCTCTCTCTTCACCACCGGATTCTCTTATCCGGAGATTTCCCTATCTGCATTGTTGAGTCTTCCAAACGACCAAATATATATATATATATATATATATATATTTCGTTTCTGAATTTGTTTAGCAAGATTCTTTATCTGAAATCGTGTGTTGAAACCGATATTGTTATACTTTGGGAGGGTCATGTTGCCAATAAGAAACACACACACAACTTACAATTAAGGACAAAATGAAAACACACACACACATAGAACAAACAACTTACAATTAAGGACAAAATGAAAACACACACAAAATGAAAACACACACAGGACAAAATGAAAACACACACACACACAGAACAAACAACCAACCAACAATAAATAAATAAATAAATAAATAAACAAATAGATAAATGAACACAAACACACACAGACACCCGGATGTGGCGCATGCGCAAACTGAGCACACAACACACACACAGAAACAAAATGGCGTAGGATAGAAGAAAGGAAAGGCACAGAAACGAAGAAAGGAATCCCCAGTCACTGAAGAGGTCACAGAGTGTGTGACGAAAGGACTATGACTATATATAAACAACTATCTGGTTGTGGAACCAACCAACCAACCAGAAATTTATAAGTTTGTAAATTTTTAAATTTATAAATTTATAAATATATAATAAATTGAAGTGAAAGCAACTGGTGCGTGTGTTTCTTATTGGCAACATGACCCTCCCAAAGTATAACAATATATATATATATATATAAATATATATATATATATATATATATAAATATATATATATATATATATATATATATATATTTGGTCGATATGTATATATATATATATATATTTAACGATGGAAATGTGGTAAGGAACCAGGTGGACCATAACGCACCAGAGTACTCGATACTTTGGAGTAGTAGAGTGGGTAATAGGGAAATAGTTAGGACCCCGACGGCAGAGATCAAGCCGTTTCGACGGGTATTTCTGAGTCCAAAAATAGCCGTCGAAAAGGCTTGAGCTCTGCCGTCGGGGTCCTGACTATTTTCCTATATATATATATATAGGAAAAGAGTCATATATATATATATATATATATATATATATATATATATATATATATATATATATATATAACAATGAGTTATATGCTTTGTTGATAAGTATTCAACAGGGTTATGTTCATACAGATATGAAGCACTCAACAGTTGAAATTTTATCTGGCGAATTATATTATTAATAGTAATAAATGGAAAATATATCACTATAGCATCATATTTATTTTATTATACGTATTTCAAGGATACCAAATTAGGGTATGCTTTCATCAAAAGTCTCTAGCGTCTAAACTAAAGGTCTTTTAATCTGTTCAATATATCCCTGTTAAGGTATATCCTTTGAAATTTTGAGTTTTTATTCCACATACCCACTGTAAGCTGAAGTTGAAAGTTTATACTTTGGGTATGTCACTATCTTATACATCAAATATTGTATTTTATCTGATGAAAGCATACCATAATTTGGTACCCTTGAAATACGTATAATAAAATAAATATAATGCTATAGTGATATTTTCCATTTATTACTATTAATAATAATTGTTTCTACTTTTGGCACAAGGCCAGCAATTATCCCAGTGCATTACTGGTACTTTATTTTATCGACCCCGTAAGGATGAAAGGCAAAGTTAACCTCGGCGGGATTTGGACTCAGAATGGCAAGGGCCGTAACTCTTTGCTGCCAAGCATAGCGTCCGACTCTCTACCGATACTACCAATCCACCGCCCATACTATTAATAATAATGATAATACTACTACTACTAATAATAATAATTGTTTCTACTTTAGGCACAAGGCCAGCAATTACCCAGTGCATTACTGGTACTTTATTTTATAATAATAATAATAATAATATATGTATATATATATAATAATAATAATAATAATATATGTATATATGTTTGAATATGTATAATAAAGCCAAAACAATGCAGGTATGGACATAGAAAAAAGAATGCAATTGCAAAAGATATTGTTGACAATTCGTCTTTTACCTTAGATTTATTTTAAACGTCCTTAATTTTCGAGATAATATCTCTTCTTCAGAGGGAAATAAAGGTCTCAAACCAGCGTTCTAAATATCTTGCCAAGCCATGCTGACAAGATATTTAGAACGCTGGTTTGAGACCTTTATTTCCCTCTGAAGAAGAGATATTATCTCGAAAATTAAAGACGTTTAAAATAAATCTAAGGTAAAAGACGAATTGTCAACAATATCTTTTGCAATTGCATTCTTTTTTCTATGTCCATACCTGCATTGTTTTGGCTTTATTATACATATTCAAACGTTTATACCTCATTACACTATTCACAAGTGTTTTTAACCTTCATATCATGTCTTCCTATTTTATCTGATGAAAACACAAATGTTAGTGCATGATGATATTTGTTTTTGAAATGCGCATAATAAAATACATGGAACTCTTTTAACCATCTTTTGATCTTATATATTATGTATACTCCAGTCCTACAAACTGTAGAGTGCTTCTTATCCGATATCTGCATTGCTTTATTGTACTACAATAAAACTCACCTCCTACATATATATATATATATATATATATATATATATATATATATATATATATATATATATATATATATATATATATATAAATATATGTCGTTGGAACGTCGAATAGAATGCTTTATGCTATTCGTTACGGCTCTCTATTCTCTGAGTTCAAATCCCGTCCAGGTTAACTTTCCCTTTCATCCTTTTGAGGTCGATAAAAAAAGTACCAGTTTGATATAAGGGTCGATTCTTTCTCTATATCCTTTTCTCATTTCCTCTCTCTTACATTCTATCTTTCTCTGGAAGAAATTTGCTGTACTCAGACCTACGACTCTATCAGGGGCTACGGGACCATATATATATATATATATATATATATATATATATATATATATATATATATAAATTAATAAAAACAATGAAATAAAAAAAACAATTCATCCTTTTACGATCGTTTCTAGGGTGTATGTGTGTGTTGGTATGTATATCATATAGATCTATGTAAAAATATTACAAATTATCCGAGAAAATATACATACCTTCACATATACAAGCCGTCCTCAGGAATGATATATATTAATGAGGACGGCATGTATCTATCTATCTAAGGCGGGTAAAATTCCCGAGATCCATGGACGAGTTCTCTCCAGCGGTCTCTGTCCCTCATTATCGCTGCCATGTCCTGCGTCTCCAACAGACCAGTGTCTGTCCTTAGGGCATCAACATACGTTAACCTTGGTCTTCCTCTTCTAGTGTGTCCATGTAGGGACTCTCAAAGGAGCACTGAGTGCAATGTCAACTCTGGATGTCGGTGAGCATGTCCAGCTAACCTCAGTCTCCTCTGTGTCACTTTTGAGCTGACTTTTGGGATGTATATGTGAAGGTATGTATATTTCCTTTGATAATTTGTAATATTTTTACATAGATCTATATGATATACATACCAACACACACATACATCCTAGAAACGATCGTAAAATGATGAATTTTTTAATATAAGGAACTTGTTCTTTGTTTTTATTTCATTGTTTTTATTAATTTATCTTGACTCTGTTTTCCAATGATTTTTATAGAAAATTTTTGAATGCATTTTCTCTTTTCATGATATTTCGATGACATTGAGTTCTTCATACGGACTGGATACTACCGTATATTTTGGTAGATTTATCTATTTATATATATATATATATATATATATATAAAGAAAAAGGGATGAAATCGAAAATGCAACTGAAGTCTTATTTTTTTAAAAATATATATATTTATTTGGTTCCTTTACCGGTTTCGCAGTTCTTCTGCTTTTCAAAAGGTGAGTTGAGATGGAGGGTCTGTGGTTTTTCTCACATCAGATGTGAGAAAAACCACAGACCCTCCATCTCAACTCACCTTTTGAAAAGCAGAAGAACTGCGAAACCGGTAAAGGAACCAAATAAATATATATATTTTTAAAAAAATAAGACTTCAGTTGCATTTTCGATTTCATCCCTTTTTCTTTATACTTCCACTCGTGTAGGACACCTCGGTTATTTTTCATTTTGTAAAAAAAACCTCACTTTCTAATATATATATATATATATATATATATATATATATATATATATATATATATATATAATATATATATATATATATATATATATATATATATATATATATATATATATATATATATATATATATATATTTATATATATATATACCCATGCTAGCGTGGAAAATGGACGTTAAACGATGATGATGATGATGATGATGATGATATATATATATATATATATATATATATATATATATATATAATCAAAAATATACTTATTATTTCTTCAAAGTCCCGACTGCAGTTTTGCCGAATCCGTTTGCAGCAATTTATGCACTATAGAAGTGCACCATCGCTGTGAGGTTGATAAGGCTTATCAAGAGACCTCTCAGTTGACTGTTTCTTGAGCGTTCATAACAAGTGAGAAATTCTCGCGATGAGGAGGGAGAAATTAACACGTGATACAGTGGTAGGTAGTAAAGGTGGACAATAAGCGAATATCGTATTTGCTAGAAAAAGCAGTCAGCACACACCTTGTTAACTCGACCATAGGGGAGTTTGGGACAATAAAGTAATGATATACACACACACATATACAGATGTATATGTACGTATGTGATGCCCGCCTTAACAAGTTTTGCTCGATGACCGAAAGAGTTAAAATAATCAACAGGATTAAAAAGATTCAATAATCGGAACTATTTATCAAATAAAAAATATGCGGAAATGATAGACAAAAATATACCTATCTTTTCATCAAAGTACCGACTGTAGTTTTATATTGTCCCCAACGAGTCTTAACGATTCAGACGCTCGTCCTTCATCAGAAAATGGAATAAGAAATTAAAGACGAAATAGAAAGATTTAGGAGTTGTGCAGGGCAGAATCGGAAAAAAACATTTGATATAAAATAACGTGTCGATTTATGTTGCCATCTCTTGGAAAACTGTTGATGCTGGCAATCTATCTTATTTTTCATTCTTTCTTCTGATGAAGGACTAGCGTCCGAAACGTTAAGACCCTCTTCCTGCTATTTTAAGCGTTAACCTAATATATTCCTTCCGATTGTGTTGTTATTTCTGTTTACCTTTTACACACACACACGCGAAAAGTGGCAACAAATCCACGATTCGGTCTTTGCAAGACAAAGATGGACGCATTCTACTTGAATCCAAGCAGATGTGCACGGACTTCCAACAGCACTTTGCACAGCTGTTCGGGCAAAGCGGTACGTCGAGCGAGTTGATGGACTTCAGCTCCTACCTCGACGGCGTACCACGACTCTCGAGCACGGATGCAGAGAGCTGCGAAAAGCGATCACAGCAGGCGAAATAGAAGGTGTCCTAGGCCGCTGCGGGAAACGCAAATCATCCGGTTTAGATGGTCTATCCTATGAGTTTTACATAGGCGTGCCAGACTTGTTCTCTGGCGTCCTCGAAGCGTTCTACTGCAACTGGCAGCAGAACGGGAGGATTCCCAGTTCTGTAGGCAGAGGCGTAGTAACGCTGATCAGGAAAGATGAGAAAAAGGGGGATGAGATAAGCAATTTCAGACCCATAACTCTGCTCAACACAGAGTTAAAGATTTTGGCCAAGGTGTTAGCAACGAGGCTGGCGCTTGTCGTCGAGAACCTGGTAGTGGAAGCACAAACGTGTGCAATCCCGACCAGGTCCATACACGACAACCTCCACCTCATGCGATACATCATAGAGAGGGTATAGTGTAAACCTGGCTTCGATGGGGCTCTGATCAATTTAGATCAGTCTAAGGCATTTGATAGGGTCGACCATCAATACTTGGAAGCAGTTCTTAAGGTGGCCGGCTTCGGTCCCGTCTTCAGAGGCTGGATCGCTGCCATGCACACCAGCATCTGCTCGGCAGTCAAGGTGAATGGCTACCTATCGAAGCCATTCCAAATCATGCATTCCATCCGACAGGGATGCCCTCCATTCTGTATGTATTGACTCTCGAGCCATTACTGCGGAAGTTGGATCTGTTGTAGGGCATCCCGATCGAACCAGGACTGCGGAAAGCAGCATCGGCCTATGCCAACGACATAAACGTAATGGTGTCGAAAACCTCGGACATCGGGGTAATCGACAACCTATTACAGGAATACGAAACGTTGACAGGAGCAAGACTAAACCCAAACAAGTCTGTCAGTTTGCAACTCGGAACATGGAGAGGAAAATCCATGCCTTCCGACAGTGTCGTTGGACGCTGGACAGAAGGACCGGTGAAATTGCTCAGGGTCTGGTTTGATCCAGACCTCCAGGTGGACAAGAACTGGAACGAGGTCACGGCGAAGGTGTTTGCACTCACCCAGAAGTGGGCTGAGTGCAAACTCTCCTTGAAAGGTCGAGCGGAGGTGGCGAACACTTACATAGCGTCCGTCATCTACTACCGCTTGACAGTCGCGCCTTGTCCCCGCGAATACCTCACTAAAATGGAACGCCTACTCTTCAAGTTCCCCTGGAAGAAACAAGCTCCATTGGTCTATGGATAACTTCCAGAGGTCTCTGGCCAGGCAGTGCTACCGAGGAGCTCTACCAGTTCGAGACAAAATCTACAGGCATGGACGCCCTGGCAGATATTCCCCTCCCCACGGCGTTACCATTTGCACAACTTGTCTGCACCGTATCCTATTCTCTTTCCAGTCGTAAGGCACTCACTTGTTCTATCTTCTTGTGATCTATCATATGCTTCATTCCAATATATATATATATATATATATATATATATAGAGAGAGAGAGAGAGTGAGGGAGAGAGATAGAGAGATAGATAGATAGATAGAGAGAGTGAGAGAGAGATGGCGGTGTTAATCTGGAGATCTCAAAACCCAATATACCGGAACAAATACCAGAAGGAATTTCGTCCGATACTCTAAACAATCAACCAATCTACCTATTCACCAATCTGGTCTGGTACTTCATTTATCGACCCCTCCGCTCAGTACTTGACTCATATTTTATTCTATAGACGGCAGAAACAATAAAACATCTCACTTGACCTTAATGAGACTTGAACCCGGAACAGAAAAATGTCAACTAATGCTACAAGACATATTGTCTTAAGATCTAATGACTTCCAGTTGTTTTTATAATGGTTTAAGTATCATACGTCAATTCTTTATATTCAATTAATTAGTTTCATTAATATTATTACTGAAATAACGTTTCTTTTCTACACTTGATGCGTCCATTTAAGGCGTTCCAAACGAGACTGACGTGTCTCTTCTTATTTTTTATTATTTTTTGCACTTTACTATCTTCCAAGACACAGATTCCTCTGAATTATAGCCTGCAGCAGCACAGGGCTTTCTCGCTAATCAGAAAGAAAATCGTTTTTTAGCTGGAGACTCAACTATTTTTCTCAAATCTCGCTTGTCTTTATTATTAAGCTAAACGTCGCCAGGTTCACATATTGGAACACACACACACACACACACACACACACACACACACACACACACACACACACACACACACACACACACACACACACACACACACACACACATATATGTACATATATATGTACGTATATATGTACATATATATTGCACACATATATGTACATACACAAATACGTACACATATACATACATATAAATACATACACATACACATACACACGTATATATGAATACATCATATATATATGTAGATACACATATATGCATAGATATATATGCATACATACGTACACATATACATACATATAAATACATACACACACACGTATATATGAATACATCATATATATATATGTACATATATATGCACATAATGCACACATACATACACACATACATACACACACACGTATATATGAATACATCATATATATAAGTACATACACATATATGCATACATATATGTACATACATACGTACACACATACATACATATAAATACATACACCCACACATATATATGAATACATCATATATATATATGTATATATATATATGCACATAATGCACACATACATACACACATACATACACACATACACACACACGTATATATGAATACATCATATATATAAGTACATACACATATATGCATACATATATGTACATACAAACGTACAGACATACATACATATAAATACATACACACACACATATATATGAATACATCATATATATATATGTACATACACATATATTCATACATATATGAACATACATACGTACATAGATAGACGCACTCACACACACATACTTGAATACAAAATGGCAGTATCGCAACTTCGAGAATTGCCATCCCATGACCATTTCCTCATAAATGAGTGGCGCGAACATGTCTTTTTTCTCCTGTCAAGGACTTAGATTCTTTTCTGCATATGCTGTAGCGAAAGAAAAGACAAAAGGCCATGCTCATGCAAAACACAAGAAAGTCGTTTAGATCAAGTGATGTCTGGGCTTGAAGCTTTTTTAACTGAACAAGGGCCTTGCACCGGACCAACCTCACCCTCTGGACAATGTTGACAGGGATCCCAAAAGAGAGCAGGTCAACTTGCACCGGACCAACCTCACCCTCTGGACAATGTTGACAGGGATCCCAAAAGAGAGCAGGTCAACTTGCACCGGACCAACCTCACCCTCTGGACAATGTTGACAGGGATCCCAAAAGAGAGCAGGTCAACTTGCACCGGACCAACCTCACCCTCTGGACAATGTTGACAGGGATCCCAAAAGACAGCAGGTCAACTTGCACTGGACCAACCTCCCTCTCTGGACAATGGTGACAGGGATCCCAAAAGACGGCCAGGTCAACTTGCACCGGACCAATCTCACTCTCTGGACAATGGTGACAGGGATCCCAAAAGACGGCCAGGTCAACTTGCACTGGACCAACCTCACTCTCTGGACAATGGTGACAGGGATCCCAAAAGACGGCCAGGTCAACTTGCAGTGGACCAATCTCACTCTCTGGACAATGGTGACAGGGATCCCAAAAGACGGCCAGGTCAACTTGCACTGGACCAACCTCACTCTCTGGACAATGTTGACAGGGATCCCAAAAGACGGCCAGGTCAACTTGCAGTGGACCAATCTCACTCTCTGGACAATGGTGACAGGGATCCCAAAAGACGGCCAGGTCAACATCATTGTTTGACATCGAGTCGCAGGTTTTATATCAGAGTTTTCCTTCTCCTAGAACGATGTACTTTCTCACTCCTAACCTCGCGCTCACGCATCAAATGGAATACCTCCCTGTCTCAGCGCACACATGAATACACACACACACACACACACACACACACACACATATATATATATACACACACACACACACATATATACAGTTATATATATATATATATATATATATATATATATATATATATATATATATCTAAGGCGGGTAAAATTCAAGAGATCCATGGACGAGTTCTCTCCAGCGGTCTCTGTCCCTCATTATTGCTGCCATGATGGATGGGTGCTACACGAGAATGCTGAGGATGGCTCTGAACATTAATCAGTATACACTGAGGATGAAAAACTCAGAGCTGTATGGGAGCATCCCAAAAGTCAGCTCAAAAGTGACACAGAGGAGACTGAGGTTGGCTGGACATGCTCACCGACATCCAGAGTTGACATTGCACTCAGTGCTCCTGTGGGAGCCCCTACATGGACACACTAGAAGAGGAAGACCAAGGTTAACGTATGTTGATGCCCTAAGGACAGACACTTGTCTGTTGGAGATGCAGGACATATATATATATATATATATATATATATATATATATCGATGAAAGAGACATATATATCTAAGGCGAGTAAAATTCCCGAGATCCATAGACGAGTTCTCTCCAGCGGTCTCGGTCCCTCATCATCGCTAGCATGTCCTGTGTCTCAAAGAGACATCTGTCTGTCCTTAGGGCATCAAAATATGTCAATCTCGGTCTCTCTCTTCTAGTGTGTCCGTGTGGGGCTCCCACAGGAGCACTGAGTGCAGTGACAACTCTCATGTATCACAAGAGTAGAAGAGAAAGAACTATGATATAATATATTAGTTGCTGTAGTTGCAGTGAAGTGTGCTCAATGCTTAGAGATGCAGTGTTAAATATTATAGTAAGGTTAATATTTAATGAGAGTTAAGCGCAGAAAGTAAGCAGAGCAGGTATAAGCAAAAATAAATGGAGAAAGCAATACATTTAAAAACAAGATTTACTCCTTACACAGTGTTTAATCTAAAGTACAATTACAGTACAACAGGTCTCTCTCTATATATATATATGCCTATGCTTATATATTATTATAAAGTTGATGCACTTCAGAATCCTCAGAGAAGAAACATTGTCTTTAATAAAGCTGCTGGAGGAAAGTCCAATCTGTATAACAGCAAAACTAATTTATCCATTAATGGTATAATTATTCCTTCAGATGAATACTTAGAAACAAATATACGTCGGAGTTCATACCTTAATCCGTAATATGTTTAAAAGAAGAACAAACTTATTTTTCCAACGAATGAGAAATATTAGATGTGTGAAAAGATACATAGGGGTGGAATGTGTGCGGTGCTCTAGTTTAGGTCTTGGTGTTAACTAAATAGACACAGGGGCTTAAAAACAATTAAAAAACGGATAAATGGTTTGTCATAATTGTACTTGTCCAGCAAATGTTGTACATGCCTGGTAAGTGAGTTGATCTGAGACTGTGTTGTACATGTCTGGCAAGTGACTTGATCTGAGACTATGTTGTACTTGTCTGGTAAGTGACTTGATCTGAGACTGTGTTGTACATGTCTGGCAAGTGACTTGATCTGATACTGTGTTATTCATTCTGGTAGGTGTACTTGATCTGAGACTGTGTTATACTTGTCTGGTAAGTGACTTGATCTAAGACTGTGTTGAACATGTCTGGTAAGTGAGTTGATCTGAGACTGTGTTGTACATGTCTGGCAGGTGACTTGATCTGAGACTGTGTTGTACATGTCTGGTAAGTGACTCGATCTGAGTCTGTGTTGTACATGTTTGGGAAGTGACTTGATCTGAGACTCTGTTCTACATGTCTGTCAGGAGACTTGATCTGATACTGTGTTGTACATGTCTGCTAGGAGACTTGATCTGAAACTGTGTTTTACACGCCTGGTAGGTGACTTGATCTGAGACTGTGTTGTACTTGTCTTGTAAGTGATTTGATCTGAGACTGTGTTGTACTTGTCTGGTAAGTGACTTGATCTGAGACTGTGTTCTACATGTCTGGCAGGAGACTTGATCTGAGACTGTGTTGTAGATGTCTGCTAGGTGACTTAATCTGAGACTGTGTTGTACATGTCTGGTAAGTGACTTGATCTGAGACTGTGTTGTACATGTCTGGCAGCAGACTTGATCTGAGACTGTGTTGTACATGTCTGCTAGGAGATTTTATCTAAGCCTGTGTCGTACATGTCTGGTAAGTGACTTGATCTGAGACTGTGTTGTACATGTCTGGTAAGTGACTTGATCTGAGACTGTGTTGTACATGTCTGCTAGGAGACTTGATCTGAGACTGTGTTTTACATGCCTGGTAGGTGACTTGATCTGAGACTGTGTTGTACATGTCTGCTAGGAGATTTTATCTAAGCCTGTGTCGTACATGTCTGGTAAGTGACTTGATCTGAGACTGGATTGTACTTGTCTGGCAGGAGACTTGATCTGAGACAGTGTGTTGAAACTAAACCAATTACATTTTGGAAGAATCATTTTAGCTGTTCAAAACTACATAGAAACTGTATCTGTGACCAGGTTGCAAACACTCAACGGAAAGTTTGACCCCAAGAAATAAAGGATAACTAGAAAGGGAAGTTAATAGTTTTTGTGTGTTTTTCAATGGCTGAAATGGTTCTTTACACGAAGTAAATTGCTTTTACAAGAGTAAAGAAAATCATTATAGTTTAAGAGGGTGTGGTGGGAGGGGGGGGGGGATAAATGGCAAAAATGTATTATAAAGTGTGGAAATATAGAGTGGAAGTGGTGTAAGAAAAACACTCTAAGAGGAGAAGTAGGAGGAGAAAGGGAATGATAAAAGGCTTAGGAGTGAATGAGGGACAGGATACGGAAGTCACAGAGCTTAACTACTACAGGAATTTGACTTAAAACAGTGAGAAATACTATGTGAAGTAGAGAGGTGTAGTGGAGTAGAGAGGTGTAGTGGAGTAGAGAGGTGTAGTGGAGTAGAGAGGTGTATAGATGTGAAGTAGAGAGGGGTAGTGAAGTAGAGAGGTGTATAGATGTGAAGTAGGGAGGTGTAGTGAAGTAGAGAGGTGTAGTGAAGTAGAGAGGTGTAGTGAAGTAGAGAGGTGTAGTGAAGTAGAGAGGGGTAGTGGAGTAGAGAGGTGTATAGATGTGAAGTAGAGAGGGGTAGTGAAGTAGAGAGGTGTATAGATGTGAAGTAGGGAGGTGTAGTGAAGTAGAGAGGTGTAGTGAAGTAGAGAGGTGTATATATGTGAAGTAGAGAGGTGTAGTGAAGTAGAGAGGTGTATATATGTGAAGTAGAGAAGTGTAGTGAAGTAGAGAGGTGTAGTGAAGTAGAGAGGTGTATATATGTGAAGTAGAGAGGTGTAGTGAAGTAGAGAGGAGTACTGAAGTAGAGAAGTGTATATATGTGAAGTAGAGAGGTGTAGTGAAGTAGAGAGGTGTAGTGAAGTAGAGAGGTGTATATATGTGAAGTAGAGAGGGGTAGTGAAGTAGAGAGGTGTAGTGAAGTAGAGAGGTGTATATATGTGAAGTAGAGAAGTGTAGTGAAGTAGAGAGGTGTACTGAAGTAGAGAAGTGTATATATGTGAAGTAGAGAGGGGTAGTGATGTGAAGAAGTATTACACTGATATGTACTAAAATAACAACGTTGGTTTATAATTTAGACACAAGGTCAATTATTTGGGGAAGGGGTATATCGATTATATCGACCCGAGCACATGATTAACCCTTTATTTTAACGACCTCTGAAGGATGAAACGCCAGCAATTCTTTATTTTTTTTTGGTGGTGAGGAGTCTATTATATCGCCGCCAGAACTTAACATGTGCTATATTGTGACGACCCCTGAAGGATAAAAGGTACTTTGTTACATAAGAACATTACTCCATAACGATTAAGTTATACTTAACTGACCGTACTTCCAAATATGACCATATAACTTAATCGTTATGTGAGTAGCGTTGTTATTTAACACCTTAAAATGTATTTATTTTATAAGTGCTAGCAGTTTGTTTTTCTGCTATATACATATAGATATACATCAAATAAAATCATAATTGACAATATACACAGAAATTGAACGAAGACTGTGTTACACTGTCTTATGTAATCAGTAACGTAATCCATGATACATTAAAAAAAGACGATATTATATATAAACTGCATTAGGAGAAAATTAGTGACGGAAATATATGAATGTTTATTTAAGCGATCGCTAACCGGAAGTGTTGACATTTGAACATTTTAAAGAAGTGAATCTTAAAATAAGCAACAAAATTATTTATATCTAATAAAAAATAACGAAATTTAGTAGATAAATTATGTAATATTCATTCATTATTTATTCAAAGTAATCCAACTTATTTTACAAACGGGATAAAAAAATATATTCTGGAAACAGTCCCGCACTCCTTACTTTATTATAGTTTAGAAATATGTATTAAAGCCTAGTATAGTTTCTCAATTGATATATCTCATACATCAATATTCCACTTAACCTAAGTGAATCTACACAATAGTTTCAAACACCCACAGACTAGAGAAAATACCTTCTAAATATAATCAATGATAGCATTTAAAAAGCTCCCTCCCCCCAAATAAAAAAATATTCAAGTCCTTCGAGAAACAAAACAAATACAAGAAAAAAAGACATACCATACATCTCAATATTCAACCCCCAAAACACAGGGATCTATCCACACAGACTGAACCAGCCTATATTACAATAAGACAAAAATGAAAAACCTCTTTAATAAATATCCTGTAATTAAGAGTAAACGAGAGCTGAAATCATAAAAAAAAATACTGACAAGGGCAGAGCTGCAGACCACAAATACAGAACCCATGTGAATAGATGTAACCGACCTGTGTGATCTGTATTACCAGTAATTAATTAGGGACAATCGTAGTACAGGATCTGTCATCTGTATTACTAGTAATTAATTCGGGGAAATGGCAGTGGTTTTGTAATGTAAACAAAATCTGTGATCTGTATTACCAGTAATTAATTCGGGACAATCGTAATACTGTAGTAAGGTAAACAGCATCTGTCATCTGTATTACCAGTAATTAATTCGGGACAACCGTAATACTGTAGTAAGGTAAACAGCATCTGTCATCTGTATTACCAGTAATTAATGCGGGGCTACCGTACTACAGTAGTAAGGTAAACAGCATCTGTCATCTGTATTACCAGTAATTAATGCGGGGCTACCGTACTACAGTAGTAAGGTAAACAGCATCTGTCATCTGTATTACCAGTAATTAATTCGGGACAACCGTAATACTGTAGTAAGGTAAACAGCATCTGTCATCTGTATTACCAGTAATTAATTCGGGACAACCGTAATACTGTAGTAAGGTAAACAGCATCTGTCATCTGTATTACCAGTAATTAATTCGGGACAACCGTAATACTGTAGTAAGGTAAACAGCATCTGTCATCTGTATTACCAGTAATTAATTCGGGACAACCGTAATACTGTAGTAAGGTAAACAGCATCTGTCATCTGTATTACCAGTAATTAATTAGGGACAACCGTAATACTGTAGTAAGGTAAACAGCATCTGTCATCTGTATTACCAGTAATTAATTCGGGACAACCGTAATACTGTAGTAAGGTAAACAGCATCTGTCATCTGTATTACCAGTAATTAATGCGGGGCTACCGTACTACAGTAGTAAGGTAAACAGCATCTGTCATCTGTATTACCAGTAATTAATTCGGGACAACCGTAATACTGTAGTAAGGTAAACAGCATCTGTCATCTGTATTACCAGTAATTAATTCGGGACAACCGTAATACTGTAGTAAGGTAAACAGCATCTGTCATCTGTATTACCAGTAATTAATTCGGGACAACCGTAATACTGTAGTAAGGTAAACAGCATCTGTCATCTGTATTACCAGTAATTAATTCGGGACAACCGTAATACTGTAGTAAGGTAAACAGCATCTGTCATCTGTATTACCAGTAATTAATTCGGGACAACCGTAATACTGTAGTAAGGTAAACAGCATCTGTCATCTGTATTACCAGTAATTAATTCGGGACAATCGTAATACTGTAGTAAGGTAAACAGCATCTGTCATATGTATTACCAGTAATTAATTCGGGACAACCGTAATACTGTAGTAAGGTAAACAGCATATGTCATCTGTATTACCAGTAATTAATTCGGGACAACCGTAATACTGTAGTAAAGTAAACAGCATCTGTCATCTGTATTACCAGTAATTAATTCGGGACAACCGTAATACTGTAGTAAGGTAAACAACATCTGTCATCTGTATTACCAGTAATTAATTCGGGACAATCGTAATACTGTAGTAAGGTAAACAGCATCTGTCATCTGTATTACCAGTAATTAATACGGGACAATCGTAATACTGTAGTAAGTTAAACAGCATCTGTCATCTGTATTACCAGTAATTAATGCGGGCCAGCCGTACTACAGTAGTAAGGTAAACAGCATCTGTCATCTGTATTACCAGTAATTAATTCGGGACAACCGTAATACTGTAGTAAGGTAAACAGCATCTGTCATCTGTATTACCAGTAATTAATTCGGGACAATCGTAATACTGTAGTAAGGTAAACAACATCTGTCATCTGTATTACCAGTAATTAATACGGGACCACCGTAATACTGTAGTAAGGTAAACAGCATCTGTCATCTGTATTACCAGTAATTAATGCGGGACAACCGTAATACTGTAGTAAGGTAAACAGCATCTGTCATCTGTATTACCAGTATTTAATGCGGGACAACCGTAATACTGTAGTAAGGTAAACAGCATCTGTCATCTGTATTACCAGTAATTAATGCGGGTCAATCGTAATACTGTAGTAAGGTAAACAGCATCTGTCATCTGTATTACCAGTAATTAATTAGGGACAATCGTAATACTGTAGTAAGGTAAACAGCATCTGTCATCTGTATTACCAGTAATTAATGCGGGTGAATCGTAATACTGTAGTAAGGTAAACAGCATCTGTCATCTGTATTACGAGTAATTAATGCGGGTCAATCGTAATACTGTAGTAAGGTAAACAGCATCTGTCATCTGTATTACCAGTAATTAATTAGGGACAATCGTAATACTGTAGTAAGGTAAACAGAATCTGTCATCTGTATTACCAGTAATTAATTCGGGACAACCGTAATACTGTAGTAAGGTAAACAGCATCTGTCATCTGTATTACCAGTAATTAATGCGGGTCAATCTTAATACTGTAGTAAGGTAAACAGCATCTGTCATCTGTATTACCAGTAATTAATACGGGACAATCGTAATACTGTAGTAAGGTAAACAGCATCTGTCATCTGTATTACCAGTAATTAATTCGGGACAATCGTAATACTGTAGTAAGGTAAACAGCATCTGTCATCTGTATTACCAGTAATTAATACGGGACAATCGTAATACTGTAGTAAGGTAAACAGCATCTGTCATCTGTATTACCAGTAATTAATGCGGGACAACCGTAATACTGTAGTAAGGTAAACAGCATCTGTCATCTGTATTACCAGTAATTAATGCGGGTCAATCGTAATACAGTAGTAAGGTAAACAGCATCTGTCATCTGTATTACCAGTAATTAATTCGGGACAACCGTAATACTGTAGTAAGGTAAACAGCATCTGTCATCTGTATTACCAGTAATTAATTCGGGACAACCGTAATACTGTAGTAAGGTAAACAGCATCTGTCATCTGTATTACCAGTAATTAATTCGGGACAACCGTAATACTGTAGTAAGGTAAACAGCGTCTGTCATCTGTATTACCAGTAATTAATTCGGGTCAACCGTAATACTGTAGTAAGGTAAACAAGGTCTGTCATCTGTATTACCAGTAATTAATTCGGGTCAACCGTAATACTGTAGTAAGGTAAACAACGTCTGTCATCTGTATTACCAGTAATTAATTCGGGTCAACCGTAATACTGTAGTAAGGTAAACAGCATCTGTCATCTGTATTACCAGTAATTAATTAGGGACAACCGTAATACTGTAGTAAGGTAAACAGCATCTGTCATCTGTATTACCAGTAATTAATTCGGGACAACCGTAATACTGTAGTAAGGTAAACAGCATCTGTCATCTGTATTACCAGTAATTAATTCGGGACAACCGTAATACTGTAGTAAGGTAAACAGCATCTGTCATCTGTATTACCAGTAATTAATTCGGGACAACCGTAATACTGTAGTAAGGTAAACAGCATCTGTCATCTGTATTACCAGTAATTAATTCGGGACAATCGTAATACTGTAGTAAGGTAAACAGCATCTGTCATCTGTATTACCAGTAATTAATTCGGGACAATCGTAATACTGTAGTAAGGTAAACAGCATCTGTCATCTGTATTACCAGTAATTAATTCGGGACAATCGTAATACTGTAGTAAGGTAAACAGCATCTGTCATCTGTATTACCAGTAATTAATTCGGGACAATCGTAATACTGTAGTGAGGTAAACAGCATCTGTCATCTGTATTACCAGTAATTAATTCGGACCAACCGTAATACTGTAGTAAGGTAAACAGCATCTGTCATCTGTATTACCAGTAATTAATGCGGGACAACCGTAATACTGTAGTAAGGTAAACAGCATCTGTCATCTGTATTACCAGTAATTAATTAGGGACAATCGTAATACTGTAGTAAGGTAAACAGCATCTGTCATCTGTATTACCAGTAATTAATTAGGGACAACCGTAATACTGTAGTAAGGTAAACAGCATCTGTCATCTGTATTACCAGTAATTAATTAGGGACAACCGTAATACTGTAGTAAGGTAAACAGCATCTGTCATCTGTATTACCAGTAATTAATTAGGGACAATCGTAATACTGTAGTAAGGTAAACAGCATCTGTCATCTGTATTACCAGTAATTAATTAGAGACAACCGTAATACTGTAGTAAGGTAAACAGCATCTGTCATCTGTATTACCAGTAATTAATTCGGGACAACCGTAATACTGTAGTAAGGTAAACAGCATCTGTCATCTGTATTACCAGTAATTAATTCGGGACAACCGTAATACTGTAGTAAGGTAAACAGCATCTGTCATCTGTATTACCAGTAATTAATTCGGGACAACCGTAATACTGTAGTAAGGTAAACAGCATCTGTCATCTGTATTACCAGTAATTAATTCGGGACAACCGTAATACTGTAGTAAGGTAAACAGCATCTGTCATCTGTATTACCAGTAATTAATTCGGGACAACCGTAATACTGTAGTAAGGTAAACAGCATCTGTCATCTGTATTACCAGTAATTAATTCGGGACAATCGTAATACTGTAGTAAGGTAAACAGCATCTGTCATCTGTATTACCAGTAATTAATTCGGGACAATCGTAATACTGTAGTAAGGTAAACAGCATCTGTCATCTGTATTACCAGTAATTAATTCGGGACAATCGTAATACTGTAGTAAGGTAAACAGCATCTGTCATCTGTATTACCAGTAATTAATTCGGGACAATCGTAATACTGTAGTGAGGTAAACAGCATCTGTCATCTGTATTACCAGTAATTAATTCGGACCAACCGTAATACTGTAGTAAGGTAAACAGCATCTGTCATCTGTATTACCAGTAATTAATGCGGGACAACCGTAATACTGTAGTAAGGTAAACAGCATCTGTCATCTGTATTACCAGTAATTAATTAGGGACAATCGTAATACTGTAGTAAGGTAAACAGCATCTGTCATCTGTATTACCAGTAATTAATTAGGGACAACCGTAATACTGTAGTAAGGTAAACAGCATCTGTCATCTGTATTACCAGTAATTAATTAGGGACAACCGTAATACTGTAGTAAGGTAAACAGCATCTGTCATCTGTATTACCAGTAATTAATTAGGGACAACCGTAATACTGTAGTAAGGTAAACAGCATCTGTCATCTGTATTACCAGTAATTAATTAGGGACAATCGTAATACTGTAGTAAGGTAAACAGCATCTGTCATCTGTATTACCAGTAATTAATTCGGGACAATCGTAATACTGTAGTAAGGTAAACAGCATCTGTCATATGTATTACCAGTAATTAATTCGGGACAACCGTAATACTGTAGTAAGGTAAACAGCATCTGTCATCTGTATTACCAGTAATTAATTCGGGACAACCGTAATACTGTAGTAAAGTAAACAGCATCTGTCATCTGTATTACCAGTAATTAATTCGGGACAACCGTAATACTGTAGTAAGGTAAACAACATCTGTCATCTGTATTACCAGTAATTAATTCGGGACAATCGTAATACTGTAGTAAGGTAAACAGCATCTGTCATCTGTATTACCAGTAATTAATACGGGACAATCGTAATACTGTAGTAAGTTAAACAGCATCTGTCATCTGTATTACCAGTAATTAATGCGGGCCAGCCGTACTACAGTAGTAAGGTAAACAGCATCTGTCATCTGTATTACCAGTAATTAATTCGGGACAACCGTAATACTGTAGTAAGGTAAACAGCATCTGTCATCTGTATTACCAGTAATTAATTCGGGACAACCGTAATACTGTAGTAAGGTAAACAACATCTGTCATCTGTATTACCAGTAATTAATACGGGACCACCGTAATACTGTAGTAAGGTAAACAGCATCTGTCATCTGTATTACCAGTAATTAATGCGGGACAACCGTAATACTGTAGTAAGGTAAACAGCATCTGTCATCTGTATTACCAGTATTTAATGCGGGACAACCGTAATACTGTAGTAAGGTAAACAGCATCTGTCATCTGTATTACCAGTAATTAATGCGGGTCAATCGTAATACTGTAGTAAGGTAAACAGCATCTGTCATCTGTATTACCAGTAATTAATTAGGGACAATCGTAATACTGTAGTAAGGTAAACAGCATCTGTCATCTGTATTACCAGTAATTAATGCGGGTCAATCGTAATACTGTAGTAAGGTAAACAGCATCTGTCATCTGTATTACGAGTAATTAATGCGGGTCAATCGTAATACTGTAGTAAGGTAAACAGCATCTGTCATCTGTATTACCAGTAATTAATTAGGGACAATCGTAATACTGTAGTAAGGTAAACAGAATCTGTCATCTGTATTACCAGTAATTAATTCGGGACAACCGTAATACTGTAGTAAGGTAAACAGCATCTGTCATCTGTATTACCAGTAATTAATGCGGGTCAATCTTAATACTGTAGTAAGGTAAACAGCATCTGTCATCTGTATTACCAGTAATTAATACGGGACAATCGTAATACTGTAGTAAGGTAAACAGCATCTGTCATCTGTATTACCAGTAATTAATTCGGGACAATCGTAATACTGTAGTAAGGTAAACAGCATCTGTCATCTGTATTACCAGTAATTAATACGGGACAATCGTAATACTGTAGTAAGGTAAACAGCATCTGTCATCTGTATTACCAGTAATTAATGCGGGACAACCGTAATACTGTAGTAAGGTAAACAGCATCTGTCATCTGTATTACCAGTAATTAATGCGGGTCAATCGTAATACAGTAGTAAGGTAAACAGCATCTGTCATCTGTATTACCAGTAATTAATTCGGGACAACCGTAATACTGTAGTAAGGTAAACAGCATCTGTCATCTGTATTACCAGTAATTAATTCGGGACAACCGTAATACTGTAGTAAGGTAAACAGCATGTGTCATCTGTATTACCAGTAATTAATTCGGGACAACCGTAATACTGTAGTAAGGTAAACAGCGTCTGTCATCTGTATTACCAGTAATTAATTCGGGTCAACCGTAATACTGTAGTAAGGTAAACAAGGTCTGTCATCTGTATTACCAGTAATTAATTCGGGTCAACCGTAATACTGTAGTAAGGTAAACAACGTCTGTCATCTGTATTACCAGTAATTAATTCGGGTCAACCGTAATACTGTAGTAAGGTAAACAGCATCTGTCATCTGTATTACCAGTAATTAATTAGGGACAACCGTAATACTGTAGTAAGGTAAACAGCATCTGTCATCTGTATTACCAGTAATTAATTCGGGACAACCGTAATACTGTAGTAAGGTAAACAGCATCTGTCATCTGTATTACCAGTAATTAATTCGGGACAACCGTAATACTGTAGTAAGGTAAACAGCATCTGTCATCTGTATTACCAGTAATTAATTCGGGACAACCGTAATACTGTAGTAAGGTAAACAGCATCTGTCATCTGTATTACCAGTAATTAATTCGGGACAATCGTAATACTGTAGTAAGGTAAACAGCATCTGTCATCTGTATTACCAGTAATTAATTCGGGACAATCGTAATACTGTAGTAAGGTAAACAGCATCTGTCATCTGTATTACCAGTAATTAATTCGGGACAATCGTAATACTGTAGTAAGGTAAACAGCATCTGTCATCTGTATTACCAGTAATTAATTCGGGACAATCGTAATACTGTAGTGAGGTAAACAGCATCTGTCATCTGTATTACCAGTAATTAATTCGGACCAACCGTAATACTGTAGTAAGGTAAACAGCATCTGTCATCTGTATTACCAGTAATTAATGCGGGACAACCGTAATACTGTAGTAAGGTAAACAGCATCTGTCATCTGTATTACCAGTAATTAATTAGGGACAATCGTAATACTGTAGTAAGGTAAACAGCATCTGTCATCTGTATTACCAGTAATTAATTAGGGACAACCGTAATACTGTAGTAAGGTAAACAGCATCTGTCATCTGTATTACCAGTAATTAATTAGGGACAACCGTAATACTGTAGTAAGGTAAACAGCATCTGTCATCTGTATTACCAGTAATTAATTAGGGACAATCGTAATACTGTAGTAAGGTAAACAGCATCTGTCATCTCTATTACCAGTAATTAATTAGAGACAACCGTAATACTGTAGTAAGGTAAACAGCATCTGTCATCTGTATTACCAGTAATTAATTCGGGACAACCGTAATACTGTAGTTAGGTAAACAGCATCTGTCATCTTTATTACCAGTAATTAATGCGGGACAACCGTAATACTGTAGTAAGGTAAACAGCATCTGTCATCTGTATTACCAGTAATTAATTAGGGACAACCGTAATACTGTAGTAAGGTAAACAGCATCTGTCATCTGTATTACCAGTAATTAATTCGCGACAACCGTAATACTGTAGTAAGGTAAACAGCATCTGTCATCTGTATTACCAGTAATTAATTCGGGGCTACCGTAATACTGTAGTAAGGTAAACAGCATCTGTCGTCTGTATTACCAGTAATTAATTCGGGACAACCGTAATACTGTAGTAAGGTAAACAGCATCTGTCATCTGTATTACCAGTAATTAATTAGGGACAACCGTAATACTGTAGTAAGGTAAACAGCATCTGTCATCTGTATTACCAGTAATTAATTCGGGACAACCGTAATACTGTAGTGAGGTAAACAGCATCTGTCATCTGTATTACCAGTAATTAATTAGGGACAACCGTAATACTGTAGTAAGGTAAACAGCATCTGTCATCTGTATTACCAGTAATTAATTCGTGACAATCGTAATACTGTAGTAAGGTAAACAAGATCTGTCATCTGTATTACCAGTAATTAATTCGGGTCAACCGTAATACTGTAGTAAGGTAAACAGCATCTGTCATCTGTATTACCAGTAATTAATGCGGGACAATCGTAATACTGTAGTAAGGTAAACAGCATCTGTCATCTGTATTACCAGTAATTAATGCGGGACAACCGTAATACTGTAGTAAGGTAAACAGCATCTGTCATCTGTATTACCAGTAATTAATTCGGGACAACCGTAATACTGTAGTAAGGTAAACAAGATCTGTCATCTGTATTACCAGTAATTAATTATGGACAATCGTAATACTGTAGTAAGGTAAACAGCATCTGTCATCTGTATTACCAGTAATTAATGCGGGACAATCGTAATACTGTAGTAAGGTAAACAGCATCTGTCATCTGTATTACCAGTAATTAATGCGGGACAATCGTAATACTGTAGTAAGGTAAACAGCATCTGTCATCTGTATTACCAGTAATTAATTAGGGACAACCGTAATACTGTAGTAAGGTAAACAGCATCTGTCATCTGTATTACCAGTAATTAATTCGGGACAACCGTAATACTGTAGTAAGGTAAACAAGATCTGTCATCTGTATTACCAGTAATTAATTAGGGACAATCATAATACTGTAGTAAGGTAAACAGCATCTGTCATCTGTATTACCAGTAATTAATTAGGGACAATCATAATACTGTAGTAAGGTAAACAGCATCTGTCATCTGTATTACCAGTAATTAATGCGGGACAACCGTAATACTGTAGTAAGGTAAACAGCATCTGTCATCTGTATTACCAGTAATTAATTAGGGACAATCGTAATACTGTAGTAAGGTAAACAGCATCTGTCATCTGTATTACCAGTAATTAATTAGGGACAATCGTAATACTGTAGTAAGGTAAACAACATCTGTCATCTGTATTACCAGTAATTAATTCGGGACAATCGTAATACTGTAGTAAGGTAAACAGCATCTGTCATCTGTATTACCAGTAATTAATTCAGGACAATCGTAATACTGTAGTAAGGTAAACAGCATCTGTCATCTGTATTACCAGTAATTAATTCAGGACAATCGTAATACTGTAGTAAGGTAAACAGCATCTGTCATCTGTATTACCAGTAATTAATTCGGGACAATCATAATACTGTAGTAAGGTAAACAGCATCTGTCATCTGTATTACCAGTAATTAATTCGGGTCAACCGTAATACTGTAGTAAGGTAAACAGCATCTGTCATCTGTATTACCAGTAATTAATTCGGGACAACCGTAATACTGTAGTAAGGTAAACAGCATCTGTCATCTGTATTACCAGTAATTAATTCGGGACAATCATAATACTGTAGTAAGGTATACAGCATCTGTCATCTGTATTACCAGTAATTAATTCGGGTCAACCGTAATACTGTAGTAAGGTAAACAGCATCTGTCATCTGTATTACCAGTAATTAATTCGGGACAACCGTAATACTGTAGTAAGGTAAACAGCATCTGTCATCTGTATTACCAGTAATTCATTCGGGACAACCGTACTACTGTAGTAAGGTAAACAGCATCTGTCATCTGTATTACCAGTAATTAATTCTGGTCAACCGTAATACTGTAGTAAGGTAAACAAGATCTGTCATCTGTATTACCAGTAATTAATTTGGGTCAACCGTAATACTGTAGTAAGGTAAACAGCATCTGTCATCTGTATTACCAGTAATTAATTCGGGTCAACCGTAATACTGTAGTAAGGTAAACAGCATCTGTCATCTGTATTACCAGTAATTAATTCGGGTCAACCGTAATACTGTAGTAAGGTAAACAAGGTCTGTCATCTGTATTACCAGTAATTAATTCGGGTCAACCGTAATACTGTAGTAAGCTAAACAAGGTCTGTCATCTGTATTACCAGTAATTAATTCAGGTCAACCGTAATACAGTAGTAAGGTAAACAAGGTCTGTCATCTGTATTACCAGTAATTAATTCGGGTCAATCGTAATACTGTAGTAAGCTAAACAAGACTGTCATCTGTATTACCAGTAATTAATTCGGGTCAACCGTGATACTGTAGTAAGGTAAACAAGGTCTGTCATCTGTATTACCAGTAATTAATTCGGGACAATCGTAATACTGTAGTAAGGTAAACAAGACCTGTCATCTGTATTACCAGTAATTAATTCGGGTCAACCGTGATACTGTAGTAAGGTAAACAGCATCTGTCATCTGTATTACCAGTAATTAATTCGGGTCAACCGTAATACTGTAGTAAGGTAAACAAGGTCTGTCATCTGTATTACCAGTAATTAATTCGGGACAATCGTAATACTGTAGTAAGGTAAACAAGACCTGTCATCTGTATTACCAGTAATTAATTCGGGTCAACCGTGATACTGTAGTAAGGTAAACAGCATCTGTCATCTGTATTACCAGTAATTAATTCGGGACAACCGTAATACTGTAGTAAGGTAAACAGCATCTGTCATCTGTATTACCAGTAATTAATTCGGGACAACCGTAATACTGTAGTAAGGTAAACAGCATCTGTCATCTGTATTACCAGTAATTAATTCGGGTCAACCGTAATACTGTAGTAAGGTAAACAAGGTCTGTCATCTGTATTACCAGTAATTAATTCGGGTCAACCGTAATACTGTAGTAAGGTAAACAACGTCTGTCATCTGTATTACCAGTAATTAATTCGGGTCAACCGTAATACTGTAGTAAGGTAAACAGCATCTGTCATCTGTATTACCAGTAATTAATTAGGGACAACCGTAATACTGTAGTAAGGTAAACAGCATCTGTCATCTGTATTACCAGTAATTAATTCGGGACAACCGTAATACTGTAGTAAGGTAAACAGCATCTGTCATCTGTATTACCAGTAATTAATTCGGGACAACCGTAATACTGTAGTAAGGTAAACAGCATCTGTCATCTGTATTACCAGTAATTAATTCGGGACAACCGTAATACTGTAGTAAGGTAAACAGCATCTGTCATCTGTATTACCAGTAATTAATTCGGGACAATCGTAATACTGTAGTAAGGTAAACAGCATCTGTCATCTGTATTACCAGTAATTAATTCGGGACAATCGTAATACTGTAGTAAGGTAAACAGCATCTGTCATCTGTATTACCAGTAATTAATTCAGGACAATCGTAATACTGTAGTAAGGTAAACAGCATCTGTCATCTGTATTACCAGTAATTAATTCAGGACAATCGTAATACTGTAGTAAGGTAAACAGCATCTGTCATCTGTATTACCAGTAATTAATTCGGGACAATCATAATACTGTAGTAAGGTAAACAGCATCTGTCATCTGTATTACCAGTAATTAATTCGGGTCAACCGTAATACTGTAGTAAGGTAAACAGCATCTGTCATCTGTATTACCAGTAATTAATTCGGGACAACCGTAATACTGTAGTAAGGTAAACAGCATCTGTCATCTGTATTACCAGTAATTAATTCGGGACAATCATAATACTGTAGTAAGGTAAACAGCATCTGTCATCTGTATTACCAGTAATTAATTCGGGTCAACCGTAATACTGTAGTAAGGTAAACAGCATCTGTCATCTGTATTACCAGTAATTAATTCGGGACAACCGTAATACTGTAGTAAGGTAAACAGCATCTGTCATCTGTATTACCAGTAATTCATTCGGGACAACCGTACTACTGTAGTAAGGTAAACAGCATCTGTCATCTGTATTACCAGTAATTAATTCTGGTCAACCGTAATACTGTAGTAAGGTAAACAAGATCTGTCATCTGTATTACCAGTAATTAATTTGGGTCAACCGTAATACTGTAGTAAGGTAAACAGCATCTGTCATCTGTATTACCAGTAATTAATTTGGGTCAACCGTAATACTGTAGTAAGGTAAACAGCATCTGTCATCTGTATTACCAGTAATTAATTCGGGTCAACCGTAATACTGTAGTAAGGTAAACAAGGTCTGTCATCTGTATTACCAGTAATTAATTCGGGTCAACCGTAATACTGTAGTAAGGTAAACAAGGTCTGTCATCTGTATTACCAGTAATTAATTCAGGTCAACCGTAATACAGTAGTAAGGTAAACAAGGTCTGTCATCTGTATTACCAGTAATTAATTCGGGTCAATCGTAATACTGTAGTAAGCTAAACAAGACTGTCATCTGTATTACCAGTAATTAATTCGGGTCAACCGTGATACTGTAGTAAGGTAAACAAGGTCTGTCATCTGTATTACCAGTAATTATTTCGGGACAATCGTAATACTGTAGTAAGGTAAACAAGACCTGTCATCTGTATTACCAGTAATTAATTCGGGTCAACCGTGATACTGTAGTAAGGTAAACAGCATCTGTCATCTGTATTACCAGTAATTAATTCGGGTCAACCGTAATACTGTAGTAAGGTAAACAAGGTCTGTCATCTGTATTACCAGTAATGAATTCGGGACAATCGTAATACTGTAGTAAGGTAAACAAGACCTGTCATCTGTATTACCAGTAATTAATTCGGGTCAACCGTGATACTGTAGTAAGGTAAACAGCATCTGTCATCTGTATTACCAGTAATTAATTCGGGACAACCGTAATACTGTAGTAAGGTAAACAGCATCTGTCATCTGTATTACCAGTAATTAATTCGGGACAACCGTAATACTGTAGTAAGGTAAACAGCATCTGTCATCTGTATTACCAGTAATTAATTCGGGACAACCGTAATACTGTAGTAAGGTAAACAGCATCTGTCATCTGTATTACCAGTAATTAATTCGGGACAACCGTAATACTGTAGTAAGGTAAACAGCATCTGTCATCTGTATTACCAGTAATTAATTCGGGTCAACCGTAATACTGTAGTAAGGTAAACAAGGTCTGTCATCTGTATTACCAGTAATTAATTCGGGTCAACCGTAATACTGTAGTAAGGTAAACAACGTCTGTCATCTGTATTACCAGTAATTAATTCGGGTCAACCGTAATACTGTAGTAAGGTAAACAGCATCTGTCATCTGTATTACCAGTAATTAATTAGGGACAACCGTAATACTGTAGTAAGGTAAACAGCATCTGTCATCTGTATTACCAGTAATTAATTCGGGACAACCGTAATACTGTAGTAAGGTAAACAGCATCTGTCATCTGTATTACCAGTAATTAATTCGGGACAACCGTAATACTGTAGTAAGGTAAACAGCATCTGTCATCTGTATTACCAGTAATTAATTCGGGACAACCGTAATACTGTAGTAAGGTAAACAGCATCTGTCATCTGTATTACCAGTAATTAATTCGGGACAATCGTAATACTGTAGTAAGGTAAACAGCATCTGTCATCTGTATTACCAGTAATTAATTCGGGACAATCGTAATACTGTAGTAAGGTAAACAGCATCTGTCATCTGTATTACCAGTAATTAATTCGGGACAATCGTAATACTGTAGTAAGGTAAACAGCATCTGTCATCTGTATTACCAGTAATTAATTCGGGACAATCGTAATACTGTAGTAAGGTAAACAGCATCTGTCATCTGTATTACCAGTAATTAATTCGGACCAACCGTAATACTGTAGTAAGGTAAACAGCATCTGTCATCTGTATTACCAGTAATTAATGCGGGACAACCGTAATACTGTAGTAAGGTAAACAGCATCTGTCATCTGTATTACCAGTAATTAATTAGGGACAATCGTAATACTGTAGTAAGGTAAACAGCATCTGTCATCTGTATTACCAGTAATTAATTAGGGACAACCGTAATACTGTAGTAAGGTAAACAGCATCTGTCATCTGTATTACCAGTAATTAATTAGGGACAACCGTAATACTGTAGTAAGGTAAACAGCATCTGTCATCTGTATTACCAGTAATTAATTAGGGACAATCGTAATACTGTAGTAAGGTAAACAGCATCTGTCATCTGTATTACCAGTAATTAATTAGAGACAACCGTAATACTGTAGTAAGGTAAACAGCATCTGTCATCTGTATTACCAGTAATTAATTCGGGACAACCGTAATACTGTAGTTAGGTAAACAGCATCTGTCATCTTTATTACCAGTAATTAATGCGGGACAACCGTAATACTGTAGTAAGGTAAACAGCATCTGTCATGTGTATTACCAGTAATTAATTAGGGACAACCGTAATACTGTAGTAAGGTAAACAGCATCTGTCATCTGTATTACCAGTAATTAATTCGCGACAACCGTAATACTGTAGTAAGGTAAACAGCATCTGTCATCTGTATTACCAGTAATTAATTCGGGACAACCGTAATACTGTAGTAAGGTAAACAGCATCTGTCGTCTGTATTACCAGTAATTAATTCGGGACAACCGTAATACTGTAGTAAGGTAAACAGCATCTGTCATCTGTATTACCAGTAATTAATTAGGGACAACCGTAATACTGTAGTAAGGTAAACAGCATCTGTCATCTGTATTACCAGTAATTAATTCGGGACAACCGTAATACTGTAGTGAGGTAAACAGCATCTGTCATCTGTATTACCAGTAATTAATTAGGGACAACCGTAATACTGTAGTAAGGTAAACAGCATCTGTCATCTGTATTACCAGTAATTAATTCGTGACAATCGTAATACTGTAGTAAGGTAAACAAGATCTGTCATCCTGTATTACCAGTAATTAATTCGGGTCAACCGTAATACTGTAGTAAGGTAAACAGCATCTGTCATCTGTATTACCAGTAATTAATGCGGGACAATCGTAATACTGTAGTAAGGTAAACAGCATCTGTCATCTGTATTACCAGTAATTAATGCGGGACAACCGTAATACTGTAGTAAGGTAAACAGCATCTGTCATCTGTATTACCAGTAATTAATTCGGGACAACCGTAATACTGTAGTAAGGTAAACAAGATCTGTCATCTGTATTACCAGTAATTAATTATGGACAATCGTAATACTGTAGTAAGGTAAACAGCATCTGTCATCTGTATTACCAGTAATTAATGCGGGACAATCGTAATACTGTAGTAAGGTAAACAGCATCTGTCATCTGTATTACCAGTAATTAATTAGGGACAACCGTAATACTGTAGTAAGGTAAACAGCATCTGTCATCTGTATTACCAGTAATTAATTCGTGACAATCGTAATACTGTAGTAAGGTAAACAAGATCTGTCATCTGTATTACCAGTAATTAATTCGGGTCAACCGTAATACTGTAGTAAGGTAAACAGCATCTGTCATCTGTATTACCAGTAATTAATGCGGGACAATCGTAATACTGTAGTAAGGTAAACAGCATCTGTCATCTGTATTACCAGTAATTAATGCGGGACAACCGTAATACTGTAGTAAGGTAAACAGCATCTGTCATCTGTATTACCAGTAATTAATTCGGGACAACCGTAATACTGTAGTAAGGTAAACAAGATCTGTCATCTGTATTACCAGTAATTAATTATGGACAATCGTAATACTGTAGTAAGGTAAACAGCATCTGTCATCTGTATTACCAGTAATTAATGCGGGACAATCGTAATACTGTAGTAAGGTAAACAGCATCTGTCATCTGTATTACCAGTAATTAATGCGGGACAATCGTAATACTGTAGTAAGGTAAACAGCATCTGTCATCTGTATTACCAGTAATTAATTAGGGACAACCGTAATACTGTAGTAAGGTAAACAGCATCTGTCATCTGTATTACCAGTAATTAATTCGGGACAACCGTAATACTGTAGTAAGGTAAACAAGATCTGTCATCTGTATTACCAGTAATTAATTAGGGACAATCATAATACTGTAGTAAGGTAAACAGCATCTGTCATCTGTATTACCAGTAATTAATTAGGGACAATCATAATACTGTAGTAAGGTAAACAGCATCTGTCATCTGTATTACCAGTAATTAATGCGGGACAACCGTAATACTGTAGTAAGGTAAACAGCATCTGTCATCTGTATTACCAGTAATTAATTAGGGACAATCGTAATACTGTAGTAAGGTAAACAGCATCTGTCATCTGTATTACCAGTAATTAATTAGGGACAATCGTAATACTGTAGTAAGGTAAACAACATCTGTCATCTGTATTACCAGTAATTAATTCGGGACAATCGTAATACTGTACTAAGGTAAACAGCATCTGTCATCTGTATTACCAGTAATTAATTCAGGACAATCGTAATACTGTAGTAAGGTAAACAGCATCTGTCATCTGTATTACCAGTAATTAATTCGGGTCAACCGTAATACTGTAGTAAGGTAAACAGCATCTGTCATCTGTATTACCAGTAATTAATTCGGGTCAACCGTAATACTGTAGTAAGGTAAACAAGGTCTGTCATCTGTATTACCTGTAATTAATTCGGGTCAACCGTAATACTGTAGTAAGGTAAACAAGGTCTGTCATCTGTATTAAAAGTAATTAATTCAGGTCAACCGTAATACAGTAGTAAGGTAAACAAGGTCTGTCATCTGTATTACCAGTAATTAATTCGGGTCAATCGTAATACTGTAGTAAGCTAAACAAGGTCTGTCATCTGTATTACCAGTAATTAATTCGGGTCAACCGTGATACTGTAGTAAGGTAAACAAGGTCTGTCATCTGTATTACCAGTAATTAATTCGGGACAATCGTAATACTGTAGTAAGGTAAACAAGACCTGTCATCTGTATTACCAGTAATTAATTCGGGTCAACCGTGATACTGTAGTAAGGTAAACAGCATCTGTCATCTGTATTACCAGTAATTAATTCGGGTCAACCGTAATACTGTAGTAAGGTAAACAAGGTCTGTCATCTGTATTACCAGTAATTAATTCGGGACAATCGTAATACTGTAGTAAGGTAAACAAGACCTGTCATCTGTATTACCAGTAATTAATTCGGGTCAACCGTGATACTGTAGTAAGGTAAACAGCATCTGTCATCTGTATTACCAGTAATTAATTCGGGACAACCGTAATACAGTAGTAAGGTAAACAGCATCTGTCATCTGTATTACCAGTAATTAATTCGGGACAACCGTAATACTGTAGTAAGGTAAACAGCATCTGTCATCTGTATTACCAGTTATTAATTCGGGACAACCGTAATACTGTAGTAAGGTAAACAGCATCTGTCATCTGTATTACCAGTAATTAATTCGGGTCAATCGTAATACTGTAGTAAGGTAAACAGCATCTGTCATCTGTATTACCAGTAATTAATTCGGGACAATCGTAGTACATGATCTGTCATCTGTATTACTAGTAATTAATGCGGGTCAATCGTAATACTGTAGTAAGGTAAACAAGACCTGTCATCTGTATTACCAGTAATTAATGCGGGTCAATCGTAATACTGTAGTAAGGTAAACAAGACCTGTCATCTGTATTACTAGTAATTAATGCGGGTCAATCGTAATACTGTAGTAAGGTAAACAAGACCTGTCATCTGTATTACCAGTAATTAATGCGGGTCAATCGTAATACTGTAGTAAGGTAAACAAGACCTGTCATCTGTATTACTAGTAATTAATGCGGGTCAATCGTAATACTGTAGTAAGGTAAACAAGACCTGTCATCTGTATTACCAGTAATTAATGCGGGTCAATCGTAATACTGTAGTAAGGTAAACAAGACCTGTCATCTGTATTACTAGTAATTAATGCGGGTCAATCGTAATACTGTAGTAAGGTAAACAAAACCTGTCATCTGTATTACCAGTAATTAATGCGGGTCAATCGTAATACTGTAGTAAGTTAAACAAGACCTGTCATCTGTATTACTAGTAATTAATGCGGGTCAATCGTAATACTGTAGTAAAGTAAACAAGACCTGTCATTTGTATTACCAGTAATTAATGCGGGTCAATCGTAATACTGTAGTAAGGTAAACAGCATATGTTATCTGTATTACCAGTAATTAATTCGGGACAATCGTAATACTGTAGTAAGGTAAACAGCATCTGTCATCTGTATTACCAGTAATTAATTAGGGACAATCGTAATACTGTAGTAAGGTAAACAACATCTGTCATCTGTATTACCAGTAATTAATTCGGGACAATCGTAATACTGTACTAAGGTAAACAGCATCTGTCATCTGTATTACCAGTAATTAATTCAGGACAATCGTAATACTGTAGTAAGGTAAACAGCATCTGTCATCTGTATTACCAGTAATTAATTCGGGTCAACCGTAATACTGTAGTAAGGTAAACAGCATCTGTCATCTGTATTACCAGTAATTAATTCGGGTCAACCGTAATACTGTAGTAAGGTAAACAAGGTCTGTCATCTGTATTACCTGTAATTAATTCGGGTCAACCGTAATACTGTAGTAAGGTAAACAAGGTCTGTCATCTGTATTAAAAGTAATTAATTCAGGTCAACCGTAATACAGTAGTAAGGTAAACAAGGTCTGTCATCTGTATTACCAGTAATTAATTCGGGTCAATCGTAATACTGTAGTAAGCTAAACAAGGTCTGTCATCTGTATTACCAGTAATTAATTCGGGTCAACCGTGATACTGTAGTAAGGTAAACAAGGTCTGTCATCTGTATTACCAGTAATTAATTCGGGACAATCGTAATACTGTAGTAAGGTAAACAAGACCTGTCATCTGTATTACCAGTAATTAATTCGGGTCAACCGTGATACTGTAGTAAGGTAAACAGCATCTGTCATCTGTATTACCAGTAATTAATTCGGGTCAACCGTAATACTGTAGTAAGGTAAACAAGGTCTGTCATCTGTATTACCAGTAATTAATTCGGGACAATCGTAATACTGTAGTAAGGTAAACAAGACCTGTCATCTGTATTACCAGTAATTAATTCGGGTCAACCGTGATACTGTAGTAAGGTAAACAGCATCTGTCATCTGTATTACCAGTAATTAATTCGGGACAACCGTAATACAGTAGTAAGGTAAACAGCATCTGTCATCTGTATTACCAGTAATTAATTCGGGACAACCGTAATACTGTAGTAAGGTAAACAGCATCTGTCATCTGTATTACCAGTTATTAATTCGGGACAACCGTAATACTGTAGTAAGGTAAACAGCATCTGTCATCTGTATTACCAGTAATTAATTCGGGTCAATCGTAATACTGTAGTAAGGTAAACAGCATCTGTCATCTGTATTACCAGTAATTAATTCGGGACAATCGTAGTACATGATCTGTCATCTGTATTACTAGTAATTAATGCGGGTCAATCGTAATACTGTAGTAAGGTAAACAAGACCTGTCATCTGTATTACCAGTAATTAATGCGGGTCAATCGTAATACTGTAGTAAGGTAAACAAGACCTGTCATCTGTATTACTAGTAATTAATGCGGGTCAATCGTAATACTGTAGTAAGGTAAACAAGACCTGTCATCTGTATTACCAGTAATTAATGCGGGTCAATCGTAATACTGTAGTAAGGTAAACAAGACCTGTCATCTGTATTACTAGTAATTAATGCGGGTCAATCGTAATACTGTAGTAAGGTAAACAAGACCTGTCATCTGTATTACTAGTAATTAATGCGGGTCAATCGTAATACTGTAGTAAGGTAAACAAGACCTGTCATCTGTATTACTAGTAATTAATGCGGGTCAATCGTAATACTGTAGTAAGGTAAACAAGACCTGTCATCTGTATTACTAGTAATTAATGCGGGTCAATCGTAATACTGTAGTAAGGTAAACAAAACCTGTCATCTGTATTACCAGTAATTAATGCGGGTCAATCGTAATACTGTAGTAAGGTAAACAAGACCTGTCATCTGTATTACTAGTAATTAATGCGGGTCAATCGTAATACTGTAGTAAGGTAAACAAGACCTGTCATCTGTATTACTAGTAATTAATGCGGGTCAATCGTAATACTGTAGTAAGGTAAACAAGACCTGTCATCTGTATTACTAGTAATTAATGCGGGTCAATCGTAATACTGTAGTAAGGTAAACAAGACCTGTCATCTGTATTACTAGTAATTAATGCGGGTCAATCGTAATACTGTAGTAAGGTAAACAAAACCTGTCATCTGTATTACCAGTAATTAATGCGGGTCAATCGTAATACTGTAGTAAGGTAAACAAGACCTGTCATCTGTATTACTAGTAATTAATGCGGGTCAATCGTAATACTGTAGTAAGGTAAACAAGACCTGTCATCTGTATTACTAGTAATTAATGCGGGTCAATCGTAATACTGTAGTAAGGTAAACAAGACCTGTCATCTGTATTACTAGTAATTAATGCGGGTCAATCGTAATACTGTAG
The DNA here is from genome assembly GCA_964016885.1 of Eledone cirrhosa. Classification (NCBI taxonomy): domain Eukaryota; kingdom Metazoa; phylum Mollusca; class Cephalopoda; order Octopoda; family Eledonidae; genus Eledone; species Eledone cirrhosa. The sequence continues at coordinate 38,585,969 of OZ024755.1, forward strand.
TAAGGTAAACAAGACCTGTCATCTGTATTACTAGTAATTAATGCGGGTCAATCGTAATACTGTAGTAAGGTAAACAAAACCTGTCATCTGTATTACCAGTAATTAATGCGGGTCAATCGTAATACTGTAGTAAGGTAAACAAGACCTGTCATCTGTATTACTAGTAATTAATGCGGGTCAATCGTAATACTGTAGTAAGGTAAACAAGACCTGTCATCTGTATTACTAGTAATTAATGCGGGTCAATCGTAATACTGTAGTAAGGTAAACAAAACCTGTCATCTGTATTACCAGTAATTAATGCGGGTCAATCGTAATACTGTAGTAAGGTAAACAAGACCTGTCATCTGTATTACTAGTAATTAATGCGGGTCAATCGTAATACTGTAGTAAGGTAAACAAGACCTGTCATCTGTATTACTAGTAATTAATGCGGGTCAATCGTAATACTGTAGTAAGGTAAACAAGACCTGTCATCTGTATTACTAGTAATTAATGCGGGTCAATCGTAATACTGTAGTAAGGTAAACAAAACCTGTCATCTGTATTACCAGTAATTAATGCGGGTCAATCGTAATACTGTAGTAAGGTAAACAAGACCTGTCATCTGTATTACTAGTAATTAATGCGGGTCAATCGTAATACTGTAGTAAGGTAAACAAAACCTGTCATCTGTATTACCAGTAATTAATGCGGGTCAATCGTAATACTGTAGTAAGGTAAACAAGACCTGTCATCTGTATTACTAGTAATTAATGCGGGTCAATCGTAATACTGTAGTAAGGTAAACAAGACCTGTCATCTGTATTACTAGTAATTAATGCGGGTCAATCGTAATACTGTAGTAAAGTAAACAAGACCTGTCATTTGTATTACCAGTAATTAATGCGGGTCAATCGTAATACTGTAGTAAAGTAAACAAGACCTGTCATTTGTATTACCAGTAATTAATGCGGGTCAATCGTAATACTGTAGTAAGGTAAACAAAACCTGTCATCTGTATTACCAGTAATTAATGCGGGTCAATCGTAATACTGTAGTAAGTTAAACAAGACCTGTCATCTGTATTACTAGTAATTAATGCGGGTCAATCGTAATACTGTAGTAAAGTAAACAAGACCTGTCATTTGTATTACCAGTAATTAATGCGGGTCAATCGTAATACTGTAGTAAGGTAAACAGCATCTGTTATCTGTATTACCAGTAATTAATTCGGGACAATCGTAATACTGTAGTAAGGTAAACAGCATCTGTCATCTGTATTACCAGTAATTAATTCGGGACAACCGTAATACTGTAGTAAGGTAAACAAGACCTGTCATCTGTATTACCAGTAATTAATTCGGGTCAATCGTAATACTGTAGTAAGGTAAACAGCATCTGTCATCTGTATTACCAGTAATTAATGCGGGTCAACCGTAATACTGTAGTAAGGTAAACAGCATCTGTCATCTGTATTACCAGTAATTAATGCGGGTCAACCGTAATACTGTAGTAAGGTAAACAAGACCTGTCATCTGTATTACCAGTAATTAATTCGGGTCAATCGTAATACTGTAGTAAGGTAAACAGCATCTGTCATCTGTATTACCAGTAATTAATTCGGGTCAATCGTAATACTGTAGTAAGGTAAACAGCATCTGTCATCTGTATTACCAGTAATTAATTCGGGACAACCGTAATACTGTAGTAAGGTAAACAGCATCTGTCATCTGTATTACCAGTAATTAATGCGGGTCAATCGTAATACTGTAGTAAGGTAAACAGCATCTGTCATCTGTATTACCAGTAATTAATGCGGGACAATCGTAATACTGTAGTAAGGTAAACAGCATCTGTCATCTGTATTACCAGTAATTAATTCGGGACAATCGTAATACTGTAGTAAGGTAAACAAGACCTGTCATCTGTATTACCAGTAATTAATGCGGGTCAATCGTAATACTGTAGTAAGGTAAACAGCATCTGTCATCTGTATTACCAGTAATTAATTCGGGTCAACCGTAATACTGTAGTAAGGTAAACAAGACCTGTCATCTGTATTACCAGTAATTAATGCGGGTCAATCGTAATACTGTAGTAAGGTAAACAGCATCTGTCATCTGTATTACCAGTAATTAATTCGGGACAATCGTAATACTGTAGTAAGGTAAACAAGACCTGTCATCTGTATTACCAGTAATTAATGCGGGTCAATCGTAATACTGTAGTAAGGTAAACAGCATCTGTCATCTGTATTACCAGTAATTAATTCGGGTCAACCGTAATACTGTAGTAAGGTAAACAGCATCTGTCATCTGTATTACCAGTAATTAATGCGGGTCAATCGTAATACTGTTGTAAGGTAAACAGCATCTGTCATCTGTATTACCAGTAATTAATTCGGGACAATCGTAATACTGTAGTAAGGTAAACAGCATCTGTCATCTGTATTACCAGTAATTAATTCGGGACAATCGTAATACTGTAGTAAGGTAAACAGCATCTGTCATCTGTATTACCAGTAATTAATTCGGGTCAATCGTAATACTGTAGTAAGGTAAACAGCATCTGTCATCTGTATTACCAGTAATTAATTCGGGACAATCGTAATACAGTAGTAAGGTAAACAAGACCTGTCATCTGTATTACCAGTAATTAATGCGGGTCAATCGTAATACAGTAGTAAGGTAAACAGCATCTGTCATCTGTATTACCAGTAATTAATGCGGGACAACCGTAATACAGTAGTAAGGTAAACAGGCGCTTGGAAAGCTTCAACACAATAATTGCCATACTTTCCACTCAGCCACCGCCATTCTTCAGTTCAATATTTTGCCATCAAAGTTATTTTCTAGCCAACGGCAAGAAAATATTTATCTATTTAGAATAGAAAATATTTCAGTTTTCCATATACAGCAATTAATAAAGGAATCAATCTTCAAAAGTATATATTAGTTAGATTAAGACTTTGATATTACAATACCATATAAGGTAATTTAGACAAGCCTGTGGCAAAACAACGGCAAACCAGAGCATTTATTATATTAAGATATAGCATTAGGATTGATGACATTAGTGAGATGGTGGTGGTGGTGGTGTTTTTGTTGGTGGTGGTGGTGTTGGTGGTGGTGGTGTTGGTGCTGTTGGTGGTGGTGGTGGTGGTGGTGGTGGTGGTGATGGTGGTGTTGGTGATGGTGGTGGTGGTGGTGTTGGTGGTGGTGTTGGTGGTGGTGGGTGGTGGTGGTGTTGGTGATGTTGTTGGTGGTGGTATCGGTGTGGTGGTGATGTTGTTGGTGGTGTTGGTGGTGGTGGTGGTGGTGGTGTTGTTGGTGGTGATGGTGGTGGTGATGATGGTGGTGGTGATGGTGGTGATGTTGGTGGTGATGTTGTTGGTGGTGGTGTTGGTGGTGATGTTGTTGTTGTTGGTGGTGGTGGTGATGTTGTTGGTGGTGGTGAAGAAGAAGAAGAAGAAGAAGAAGAAGAAGAAGAAGAAGAAGAAGAAGAAGAAGAAGAAGAAGAAGAAGAAGAAGAAGAAGAAGAAGAAGAAGCGGAATGATGACGAAAGCAATATTCTCCTCAATTCTTCGATATTAATGATCGAACAACAACTCAACATATTTTAAAAAACTTGTCTCTGTAGTTATTTTTGTCAGTCCTAAAAATTGTGAATCTGAAGTTGTAAAATGGAATACGTCAGAGAGTGTATATATTTGTGGGTGTATATAGTGATTTGGCAATGGAAGCGTATTCAGTTATTAGCCAATCAAGGCGTATCAAGTTCTTAACCAATCAGAGCGTATCAAGTTATTAACCAGAGCATATTCACTCCTCAACCGTTCAACTCCAATCAGAGTTACTAAACCGCCCATATACAGACTAAAGACTAAAGCAACTAAAACCCATCAAGAACCAACAAACCCACAGGGAATATCCTTTCTATTAACTTCAAACATTGCACCAATTCACCACAGAAAAGCCTGAGGTGGGGCCTTAAGCTAAGTGTAGGTTTTGCCATTCGAACTGAGCTAACCAGCCATCTTGTGTAACTTTATGGTGTTAAGTGATGGAACCATGGCCCTCAGCCGTTCTTTGAGTATATTTTCAGTTTATGTTACGACAAACTTCAGTACCGTGGAATCGATAATGGTATTCTATTAAGATCTTTGATCTTGGACATATGAATAGGAAATGGAGTGCACCGTCTTCAGCTCCACATTGAATTTGAACTGGTTATTTGTAACTCCTTTCTCCACCAGAGGGACGCTCACCAGGTTACTTGGATTCTCCCAACATCCAAACATGGGAGTATTCTTGATTATGTCGTGTCTTAAACATCAAACATAAAATAAGATCTAATGGGACAAGCTTCTTCCTCTCCCTAAAGATTACTCTTTTTACCTTGCCATGAAGTACATGTACTACGGAAAAAGTACACAATCCATTATAAATACAAATATCTTGCTTGAGATACACCAACGCATTACATATATATATATATATATATATATATATATATATATATATATATATATAGTAATAATAATAAATTTGAAGACTAAAATCCAAAGAGGGCTCGATAAGGATAAATATATATCAAATATATAAGAACCGTAGAGCAAATATTTATTAAAATAACAGATTAAAGTTCAAGCAAAGAATCGCTGCTTTCACCCATAACGGGATCTTCTGAAACTAACAAAGTCAATCTGTGAACGCAGAATATATATATATATATATGCAAAAGTTCTATTTAAAGTTGTTGGACAGCCTCCAAAAGTAATGGTTGTATTTTAAAAGGGTACGTCAAAGCTATTTGTAAAACTGTTATATATTGTATTTTGTCTGATGAAGGCATACCATAATTTAATATGGTATCCCTGAAATATGTATAATGAAATAAATATGGTTTTATAAATATAGTTTCCATTTATTAATATCGTATATATATATATATATATTTAAAAGAATAGAGGTGTAAATATATATATATATATATATATATATATATATATATATAGTAATAATAATAAATTTGAAGACTAAAATCCAAAGAGGGGTCGATAAGGATAAATATATATCAAATATATAAGAACCGTAGAGCAAATATTTATTAAAATAACAGATTAAAGTTCAAGAAAAGAATCGCTGCTTTCACCCTTAACGGGATCTTCTGAAACTAACAAAGTCAATCTGTGAACGCAGAATATATATATATATATATATATATATATAACGAAGGAAATGTGGTAAGGAACCAGGTGGACCATAACGCACCAAAGTACTCAATACTTGAGGTAGTAGAGTGGGTAATAGGAACCAGTAAGACCCCGACAGCTGAGCTCAAGCCGTTTCGACGGCTAATTCTGAGAATTAGCCGTCGAAACGGCTTGAGCTCAGCTGTCGGGGTCTTACTGGTTCCTATATATATATATATATATATATATATTTAAAAGAATAGAGGTGTAAATATATATATATACATATATATATATATATATATATATATGTAAATATCTTTAAGTCGTTTGGAAGCCTCGACAATGCAAATGGGTAAATCTCCGGGTAACAAGGTCCGGTGGTGGAGAGAGAGATGTAAGTGGGTGTACGTTGAGATGCGTGGTGTGTATAAGATGTGTAGAATGAAGGGAAGAGTAAAAGGATAAAAATAAAAATAACAACACAAGAGAGAGTTACCTTGGGAGAGATTTAATAGTCCCTATATATTTCGGATTCACATCCATCAACTGGGGGTTTTTTCCGGGGTGGGGGAAAAGGTTGTCTGTCGGACAAGTCCGGAAGGCGTCTTTCGCTGTTTGTTGACAGCGAAAGACGCTTTCTGGACTTGTCCGACAGACAACCTTTCCCCCACCCCGGAAAAAACCCCCAGTTGATGGATGTGAATCCGAAATATATAGGGACTATTAAATCTCTCCCAAGGTAACTCTCTCTTGTGTTGTTATTTTTATTTTTATCCTTTTACTCTTCCCTTCATTCTACACATCTCACACATCTTATACACACCACGCATCTCAACGTACACCCACTTACATCTCTCTCTCCACCACCGGACCTTGTTACCCGGAGATTTACCCATTTGCATTGTGGATGCTTCCAAACGACTTAAAGATATTTACTTATTGTTCCACAATGCTTCAAGCAAACTTCAATACTCTCATATATATATATATATATATATATATATATATATATATAACATATTAAGATGACAGAAAGCAATTCTTAAATTATGTTATCCTTATTACAATCACAAACTCAATAGAAATAGATGTGAATTCAGTAATTGGGGAATTAGAATATGAACAAGCCTACAGATATCTAGGGATAAATGAAGGCCAAGGGATTCACCACGCCAGCATGAAAGAGAGAATGAGGAAGGAATGCTACTGGAGAGTATGTGCTGTCATGAAAACAGAACTTAACTCGAGAAATAAAATATCTGCCATAAATACACTTGCAATCCCAGTTGTGACCAACAGTTTCAATATCATAAATTGGAACTTTAACGAAATTAAGAAAATGGACATAAAAAATCAGGAAACTTTTGACCTGTAATAAACTATATCACCCACAAGCAAATGTGGATCGCCTCTATCTCCCTAGACAAAATGGAGGTAGAGGAATGATCCAGCTAGAATTTTCGTATATGATATCGACTATTGGACTCAATCAGTACTTTAAAACCACAAACAACTGGATGATGAAAATGGTTGCAGTTCACAAAGGAAGGAAGAGGTTACATTCAGTCACAAAGGAAAGTAGGAAGTTTGTGGAAGAACTGGGAATACAGTTTGAAAATAATAATGGCGATTCTGCAATTAAAGCCGCAGAGAATATCAAAGTGTTGTCAAAATATGAAAACTCTGCACTAATGGGAGCAAAAACCACCTCATGGGTAGTATGTTCTTCGTTGCAAAGAACCTGATGTAGATCAAACTCTCAGCCATCAGTGGCTACGGAGCACTGGGCTAAAGGAAGAGTGAGGGCTTCAGTTTGGCTGCAGAAGACCAGTGTCTTTCAACGTGCAACTTTCAAGCCAATATGATCAGAAATGGAACTGACCAAAAGTGTTAATTCTGCGATGAGCATGTTGAGACCATTATGCAACTAGTTACAGGCTGCGCGGTATTAGCTGCCCAGGAATATAAAACGAAGCATGATAGAGTAGGGCAATACTTACACTGGATTTTATGGTCTGAAAATGAAGGGAAAACTGTACAACCATCACCCAGATGCAGTGACAGTAGGCGAGAACGCAAGAATCCTCTGGGATTTCCCTGTGAATACTGACAGAACAATCAAGGCCAACAGACCTGATATAATTGTGAAGGACCATAAAGAGAAAACATGTTACTTAATTGACACGAGCATTCCATCAGATTGTAATATCTCCTCAAAAGAGTTTGGAAAGCTCAGTAAATATAAAGATCTATCAATTGAAATTGAGAAAATGTGACCCCTTAAGGCCTGTACAATACCAATGATAGTCAGCGCACTTGGAATTATAAAAAAGGGAACTGAAATATATTTGGACCTGATACCTGGAAAACAATCTCTGCAAGAAATACAGAAAATAGTGCTCACTGGTACTGCCCATGTCCTAACAAGGACATTATCAATTTTAAAATCTTTGGAATCTGTTGTTTGTGCCCTTGTGGTATCTTTTGTGTGACAATTGATTGTAAAATGTGAGAATTATCAAATTTTGCCTCAGGTGCCAGCTTGACACTTCGCATGATTTGGAAAGAAGCAGAACTCAATAATTCTTTCTAATTTTGGCACAAGGCCAGCAATCATCCCAGTTTATCGACCCCGTAAGGATGAAAGGCAAAGTTAAACTCGGCGGGATTTGAACTCAGATCGTAAAGGGATGTAACTCTATGCTGCAAAGCATGGCGTCCGACCCTCTACCGATACTGGCAATCCACCGCCCTATAATAATAATAATAATAATGATGATTTCATTTATTAACCACAAGGGCCGACATGTAGGGGACAATACAGGGACAGTAGGGGTTTACAATAAGGTCGAGTAAAAGTGCACAATGGCAAGACTAATTTAATAATGAAGATATAAAAAAATATAAAATAAACTATGCATAAATATAACAAAATAAATTCCCCAATAGGGGGTGGACGACCCAGGGGTGACTCAGGTACCCCACCAATCCTGAACCACCCTGCGCTTCTAGTGCACTCGGGAGAGCACTCCTCTCCTCCTCAAATTAACCAGCCTATAGGCGCATGTTCGCCATTCTCGCTACATTCATCCACCTTTTAGCAAATGTACTGGGCGGCAGCACTTCTCTCTCCCCCCCCCCCGAATGATAAACGGCGACCACACCTGTTCACCGTTTAGGCTGAATATCGGGAGATGTCGCAGCCTCAGCGCATGTCTGCGCATCATTAGCCATTGCATGCCCAGCCCTCCGCGTAGAGGGTGCTGGCAGCAGATGGACCGCCTCACCAACGGGACTTGTCCTCTCCACAAGAGTTTGAAGAGGAGCCGTTCCAACCTGGTGCGGCGCGGACGGGGGCAAGGCACGGCGGTCAGGCGGTAGGAGGTGACGGACGCGATGTACACTTTCTCCACCTCCGCGTGACCTTTCAGTGATAGCTTCCTCGCAGCCCATTTCTGGGTGAGTCTGGCTATCCTGCTCGTTACCTCGTCCCAATTCTTTTCCACCTGGAGGTCTGGTCCGAACCAAACTCCGAGCACCTTTACCGGTCCGTCCGTCCAGCGCCCACAAGCCTGTTGGGCGGCATGGACTTATCTCTTCAGGTGCTGAGCTGCACGCCCACCGACTTTTCCGTCAACCTTTCATATTCCTCCAATAAGTTGCCGACCTCCTCGATTTCTGAGGTGTCCGACACCATTACGGTGATGTCGTCCGCATAAGCCGACACAGCCCTTCCGCGTCCCGGTTCGAGCGGGATGTCCTGCAGCAGCTCCAGCTTCCGCAGTAAAGGCTCGAGAGCCAATACGCACAGAAGGGTGGAGAGAGGGCTCC
>OZ024755.1:38599979-38607479 GCA_964016885.1 Eledone cirrhosa
GCGACTTATATATAAGATACATAGTAACTCGTTTAACGATTTATATATGATAGAACATACATTAATAACTCGTTTAACGACTAATCGTAAAACTTGCAATCTTGTGAGGGACTACACCACACTTAACATTCATTTGAACTCATCAAAAGCTTCTCTTTCTGTTCTTCATATCCCTACACTCTTGTTGTTGTTGTTGTTGTTGTTGGTGGTGGTGGTCTTTTTCTTCTTCTTCTTCTTGAGTCGATAAATAAAGTACCAGTAATGCACTGGGGTTGCTTTTATCTACTTCTTCCTCTCCCTTAAATAGTTAGCCTTGTACCTAAATCAGAAACCATTATAAAGGGCAGTAGATTGCCAGTATTGGTAGAATGTCGGAAAACATGCTTTGTTACATAAGGTTACGGCCCTTCGGGTGATTTTCTGCTAGCATGTGTAGTGTACATATTGATATTATACGCAAATATATACGCATATAGATATGATACGTCAAATAAAATCGCAATTGACAATATGCACAGAAATTGGACGAAGTGTGCATTACACTGTCTTCTGTAATCAGTAAAGTAATCCATGATACATTTTATTATATATAAACTGCAGTACGGTAAAATGAAAAAGGAGAAAATTAGCGACGGAAGTATAAACGTTATATAACGATGCAAATATATGAACGTTTATATAAACGATATGATATAGCATACGTTATATGATATAGCATATGATATAGCATAAACGGAAGTATTGACATTTGAAAATTTTAAAAGAAGTGAATCTTAAAATAAGCAATCATTATATATAAGAATGGATTAGCAGTATCGGTAGAGGGTCGGACGCCATGCATTGCAGCAAAGAGTTACGGCCCTTTGTGGTCTGAGTTCAAATCCCACCGAGGTTAACTTTGCCTCTCATCCTTACGGGGGTCGATAAAATAAAGTACCAGTAATACACTGGGATAATTGCTGGCCTTGTGGCAAAAGTAGAAACAATTATATATGAGAATATTTATGTTTAATCAACAGCTACGAAATTTAGTACATAATTTATGTAATATTCATTTAGCATTTATTCAAAGTAATCCAACTTATTTTACTAACGGGATAAAAGAATATATTCAGGACGCAGTCCCTACACTCCCCCCTTTATTATATTATAGTATTATATTATGATATATATATATATAAATGTAAGTATGTATGTATACGTACATACATATATGTATACAGACGTACAGTAGCATGCATATTACTCTCTTACTTTCTTTCGTCCCCTCTGCCACGTCAGTTAACTCTTTCTCTCTACTGACCTCTTCCTCGCACTCCCACTCACTCAGTCCCTGTTTCTCCCTTCTTTCTTCCTCCCGTTCGCTGGGAAAACGGTTTTCATTCTTTCTAACACCGGATTCACTAGCGAAAGGTCTGTTTTCTTGACTCGCTCATATATTCACACAGCTTATGCTGAAAGAATAACTATGTTGCTTGTGTTTATTTCCATCTTCGGTTAGCTTCCCCCTGTGTTGTTTACTTGTCTCACTCGCTTTACGCGTTTCTTTTGTCCTAATAACTTATTTTAGTTATTATCGCTCCAACGTGAGGTATATGATTTTTAATGCGATGAAATACCCATGATCGTTTGGTAAATCACTGATGAGGGACTCATTTTATAACATGTTATCCATGTGCAACAGCAGTATTCTACTCACCCATATTTTCATATATATATATATATATATATATATATATATATATATATATATATACATACAGGTACACATACATATATGTACGTATCAGTTTAGCGGACGTTTATTATAACGTTTATAATAAACGTCCGCTAAACTGATACGTACATATATGTATGTGTACCTGTATGTATATATATATATATATATATATATATATATATATGCATGCTACTGTACGTCTGTATACATATATGTATGTACGTATACATACATACTTACATTTAAGTAAGTGCCGTACTAAGAGTGAGAAATGAAATTTGGTTTTCATTCTATTACAACTTATATATATATATATATATATATATATATATATATATATATATATATATATATATATATATATATATATATATATATATATATATATATATAATCCTTATCGAGCTCTCTTCGAATTTTAGTCTTCACATTTATTTTTATTACTATATATATATATATATATATATATATATATATATATATATATATATATATATATATATATATATATATATATATATATATAAACGTAAGATAAACACAAGCATAAAGACAATTCCTGCTGCATATACATATATATGCATATATCGCATCCCACAATAACAAGATGGTGTAGGACAGAAGAAAGGAGAAACACAAAATAACAAATCAGTCACTGAGAATGTCATAGAATGTGTGACGAAAGAGCTTTGACAATAAACAAATAAACAACCATCCGGCTATTAAACTGACTGGAAGTTTATAATAAATTGAAGGGAAAACCAACAGGTGCGTGTGTTTTTATTGGCAGCATGACCCCTCCTAAATTATAGCAATATATATATATATATATATATATATATGTATATACGTGTGTGTATGTATATATATATATATATGTGTGTTGCGGGTGTGGGTGTGTACATACACATTATAGGTCAAAAAACATATTTCTAAATTGAAGTATTTGTTAAACTTTTGAAATTTCTTTGTTATATATATATATATATATATATATATATATATATATATATATGTGTGTGTGTGTGTGTGTGTGTGTGTGTGTGTGTGTGTGTGTGTGTGTGTGTGTGTGTGTGTGTGTGTGTGTGTTTGCGTGTGATTGTGTAAATATATACATATATGTGTGTGTGTGTATTTCAAAAATGCCAACATCTCTTGGTAGTAAGAAATATGTCTGCTCTAGCTGTTTTTTTCCTAACGAGTTTATTGTTGAACGATAGTCTTGGTTTGGCAAAACATGTTATAATTAACGTTACATCTTAAGAGCATTCCTTTTTCTAGTTCTTCCGTTATGGATCTTCTCTTGCTTAGACTGGTTTATCTTTTCAAAATATACATCTAGACTAGGATGTCGCCAGGGGATTAAAATCGTTATCTACCAACTCCTCTCCACAGCACAAAGAATGGAAAACAATATATATCTCGTTATCGACATCATTGTTATTGCCTTATTGTTAATATGTAGTACCGCCAACAGAACTTTTTAATAATGATGGCACTGCCAGAGGACGTCGGTTCATAGAAATATATGTTTAATATATGTTTATATATATATATATATATATATATATTGCAAGTTATAAGGATGAAAACATTATTTACGTTTTATGAAATTTGAAATGTCAACAGAAATATGTGATAGAGATAAGAACTGCAATTGTGATAACCGAAACTGACTTTCGATTCAGTTTCAATCTATACGAGGGCTGTCGAAAAACTGACTCATTTTGCTTTTTTCTTGTGGGAAGTAATGGTGTTAGGGAGAGAAAACTGCGCCAAGTCAGAGTGGAGTAGCATACATTCGTGCGCATGCATGTTTTTTGCGGGCTCACTGGATGTGTGAGTCGCTGTCAGGTACTACTTCATCGTCACATTTTCATTTCGCTCGGGATGAGTTGAGAAACCAAATATTTCCAATCACAACAAAAGCTTGCAACATCTCCAAGCCCAAATATGCCTGGTGCCAAACCAAGGTGAGACTGACTGTTTTCTTCGTGAACTACCGAGACAGTGTGCTTCACCGATACGCACCAGAAAGATAAACAGTTACAAAGGAATAATATCAGGAAGTCCTCCGACATTTTCCTGATGCAGTTCGATGCAAAAGACCGGATCTCTGGCATTCTTAACAGTAACAGTTGCTTCACGACAGCGCTCACCTCATTCATCACAGCGGTTCCATGGTTTCTTGGCAAAGAATGGCATTTCACGCATTCGCCAGCCTCCCTACTCCTGAGAAATGGCTTCTTCTGACTTCTGTTTTTCCTCCAAAATATAGATGCTTTAAGAACCGAGAGCACATCATGGGGTCTGCATCAGCAGTTGAGAGCCTCTCTGGAAGAAGCATTCCAGATGGAATTATGGGGGCACTGGGATATGTTAGTAACTGCCTCAGTACAAATCTTTAGAAGCTGGGCTTCACAGAACCAGAAAGAACACGACTAGTTAGGAAATTACAAGTACAATCCATTAATAGAACAGTAAAAATATGTAAAACTTTCCCAAAATTCTGTTTCTAATAAATGTATGAACACATGTTTAGATGCAAAACATATGCACACATATAACTCAAAACATCCACATCCACACATACAATAACATCCATACGTGCACACACACGCATGCATGCAGACATGAATTCATATCTACCTAGTTGATGTTGTGTGAATTCCAATGAAAACGTCTTGTGTCTATGTTAGAAACCTACTCTCTCTCTATTAGTAAAAAATCATAAAATTATAAAACCAGAGGAACATACATACATACAAAACTACAACCCAATCTAGTAACATTGTCATCAATGGCCTAACTGTTTCACCGATATCTGATGAGGACTGCTACAGATACCTGGGGATAGATGATAACATATCCTATAATGGTATTTGTAATAAGTAAGAAAAATATGGTCATCGGAAATCTCTACGCTCAAGAAAACAGTGGCTCACAATGTGTTTGCCGTGCCTGTCCTAACACCAACGTTTGGAATACTTGATTCGACGATAGACGAAATCCGAGTAATTGATGTTAAAACCGGAAAAATCCTAAATAATACCGAAATTTCCATATCAACAGTGACATAGACCGCATCTACTTGAAACGTAATTAGGGAGGCAGAGGCCTAACATCAGTCCAGACAGCATTTGAATGTCGTATCATATCCCTTCGACAACATTTACGAACCTCCAAGTGTAGGAGCCCATCTATTGAGCAAGTCTGTCTGCATGAGACAGATAAGATCACGAGAGTTGGGAAGGAACTCCTTGAAAGATACTCCCTGCATGATAATCAAAAACTCACACCCAGGTAGATTGTCCAGCAATAGCGCAGTGAATCCATGGATGAAAAACTGCATGCTTATCAGCAAAAAAATCATGCGTGGATATGTTGCCAGGAAGCTCCAGAGTGAGAGTAATATAGATAAGCAAAGTAGTCTATCTTGGACCAACAACCGCTATATTGGCTCCCACTTTGAAGGATACATTTTTGCAATCCAAGAACAGGAAATCAACACAAAATACCTGATTTACAAAAGAGATAGGGTTGCAGACAAAACACGTAGATGTGACAACAAGTGCAGACTCTGCAGAATTAACATCGAATATGTCACCCATGTCATAAGCAGCTGTCCAAAGATGTCATCACGGTACTATCTATCAATCCGTAGAAAAGATAGCCCCGACAATAAACACATTAAAAGCTACAGCAATGTGGAAGACATCCATGTACATAATATGAAAGAGTACTGGTGGAATGTTCCATTAAAAACCCCAATAAAATGCAGACATAACAGACCAAATATTATGATATGGGACAGGGAGAAGAAAAACATGCACAGTAGTGGAAGTTAGCTGCCCAGCAGATGCCAATATAATATCAAAGATTAGCGAAAAGGACAATATTTATGCAGAACTAATGAAAAATCAGCAGATACTCCACCCTGACTATACCTTCAGATTTATACCTGTGATTATTGGGGCACTGGGGTATGTTAGTAACTGCCTCAATACAAATCTTGAGAAGCTAGGCTTCACAGGAACAGAAAGAACACGACTCGTTAGGAAACTACAAGTACAATCCATTAATGGAACAGTAAAAATATGTAAAACAATCCAAAAATGTTGCATCTAATAACTGCATATACACATGTACAGATACTAAGCATATACACATGCACACATACAACTCAAAACATCCACATCCACACATACAATAACATCCATATCTACACATGAATGCAGACATAATCTACCTAGTTGATGTTAGGTAAATTCCAATGAGAGTTTTGTATCTATGTTAGAAACCGACTCTCTCTCTGAATTGGTAAACATTTTTGAAATTATAAAACCAGAATAACATACATACATACATATATACATACATCCATACTCACATACATACATCTATACATACATGATGGCTGCCCCCTCGTTATCGAGTATGGCCATTGCACGATATAACATTATTAATAATTGTTAATTAATTCTATCGTGCAATGCCTATGCGTGAAGATTTTTTTTAAAGTGAGGAAAGACTGTGCACTGAGCCAATCCCACTCTCTGAGCGACAGTTGGTATAACCCGAAAAGAATAAAAGATCAACTGGTTTTATGTCAGAGTTATCCCAGTCTCCCGAGTTGCCCTCTCCTAGAAGAATGTCCAGACAAAGGGTAGGGCTCCTTCACTCCCAGTGGTTTAACCGCGCGATCGGGTATCCAGCCCAATTATTTTATGTCCCCGCGCATATATATACACATGCATACATGTACATACATATATATATATACATACATACACATGCATACATGTATATACATATATACATATATATATATATACATACATACACATGCATACAATATACATACATGCAACACATATACATACCTACACACATCCATACATACATACACACATACATACAAATGGCAGTGATATCTGGCATCTTTAAAATTCGCAAAACATTCTTGCGATTCAAGGGATGATAATTCCTTTTCTTCTACAACCTTGCCACCAGGAAGCTGCCCGGTCAGAAATTTATTACAAATTAAGAGAAAAAAGAACATACATACATACGTACATACACACACATATATATATGTGTGCGTGCGTGTGTGTGTGTGTACGTGCGTTTGTGTGTGTGTGGATTGGAGGGGGGGGGGGTTCCGCGTTCAATCAGGGGGTAACTACAGTAAGTAAGGTACTCAATACATTAGTAGAGTGTATACAACAACATTTTATATAGAAATGACTTCTGCAGGAAGCCTTGATGGTTTCCATTTCGTCCTGTAGAAGCCATTTCTATATTAAATTTTGTTCTCTCTCTCACTCACTCTCTCTCTCTCCCTCTCCCTCTCTCTCCCTCCCCCTCTCTCTCTCTCTTATTTTAAGATATTCTTATTTTTATTAAAGTCTTTAATAGTGGAATTAAGTTTTTTGAGGAACTGATTGTTTTTCATATAAGGTTTTCTATACTTTCTACACGAGCATTAATAAATCATTCTCAAAAGGGTCCAATAAGACATTATATGGTGGACATTTTGAGACCATAAGTATTAATAGGAGGTAAATCTAAAGGTTTATTTCCTCATAATGGAAAACACGCCATCTTATTCTTTTAATAAATGAATTAATGCTACTTATCATGAATTTCTCGTAGGTATCCTTAGATGGGATTGGAATGTTCTTCAGTGACAAAGGAAGATAGTCTTTGATTAACATACTGGTAATTATAAGTATAAACTCGACAAGCGGGAGAAGAGTATAATTGTAGCTATATATATA
>OZ024755.1:38614979-38629979 GCA_964016885.1 Eledone cirrhosa
CTGTAACAAGGCAGGGTTGTATTAGGCGAGAAGGGTGTTTACCTGTTTGATAAGGGCTGTGGGTAGAGTGACGTGAGTAGGAGGACATCTGGACGTTGATTAGAAGTTCCCAGTCTGTGTTGTAGGTGTGTGGGGCTTTACCTGGCAGTTTCAATGGCAGAAGCTGACCCTGAGAACGATATTAGTAGTACTGATAGGATGACAACGGTACACCTGACAGACACACACAGACATATACATATAGACATATACACACATACACAGACACACACAGATAGAGACACACACAGACATATACATATATACATATACACACATACACAGACACACACATACACAGACACACACAGACATATACATATATACACACATACACAGACACACAGACACACAGAGATAGAGACACACACAGACATATACATATATACATATACACACATACACAGAGACACAGACACACACAGACATATAAATATATACATATACACACATACACAGAGACACAGACACACACAGACATATACACACATACACACACATATAGAGACACACACAGACATATACATATAGACATATACACACATACACAGAGACACAGACACACACAGACATATACATATATACATATACACACATACACAGAGACACAGACACACACAGACATATACACACATACACACACATATAGAGACACACACAGACATATGCATATAGACATATACACACATACACAGACACACAGACACACACATATAGAGACACACACAGACATATACATATAGACATATACACACATACACAGACACAGACACAGACACACAGACACACACAGATAGAGACACACACAGACATATACATATATACATATACACACAGAGACACAGACACACACAGACATATACATATATACATATACACACATACACAGAGACACAGACACACAGGCAGAGACACACATAGAGATAGACAAACACAGACACATAGACAGAAACATACACAGACACAAACACACATACAGACACTGGCACACACAGACGCACACACATATACTGATACACAAACAGAGACACAGGCACACACACAGACACACACAGACACACACAGACACACAGACAGACATATGCACAGATACACAGACACACAGACACACATAGACACAAACATCGACTCACACAGACGCTAAGTATTGAGTACTCTGGTGCGTTATGGTCCACCTGGTATCTTACCACACTTTCTTTCTTATATATATATATATATATATCATATATAATAATACAAGGACGATTTGTTAAGCCTTCATTACGTTTATTGATTGGTGACGCACGTTTCGGTATTGATCAGCTCAAGGTTCGGTCTGTATCAATTTGGCCCAACTCTGGAATCAAAAGCTCGTCGGACCTCTGCTGTTGCAATGACAGAGTGGTTCTGTATGTATATATATATATATATATATATATATATATATATATATATATATATATATATCACATAGGAAACGGAGAATCAGTGTTGCGACGAATAAAATATATTAGACATATTACAATCGTTTCTCTGGCGACCAGCACGAGGCACGATCGATGTAATGATCGAACCTGACTCTGATATCGCAAGGTCCTCAGATACATTTCGATTCTACGAAGCAGAGTTTTCAAATATATATATATATATATACTTTTTACTATATATATATATATATATATATATTTATTAAAATAACAGATTAAAGTTTAAGCAAAGAATCGCTGCTTTCACCCTTAACGGGATCTTCTGAAACTAACAAAGTCAATCTGTAAACGCAGAACTGGATATTTAAAAAAACGTTGCAACCGGAGGAAGACAGGAAGACGATACTTTGGTTCGTGGAAACGTTCGCTGGCATTTCCACGAACCAAAGTTCGTGGAAATGCCAGCGAACGTTAGTTTCAGAAGATCCTGTTAAGGGTGAAAGCAGCGATTCTTTGCTTAAACTTTAATCTGTTATTTTAATAAATATTTGCTCTACGGTTCTTATATATTTGATATATATTTTCCTTATCGAGCCCTCTTTGGATTTTAGTCTTCAATTTTATTATTATTACTATATATATATATATATAGGAAAAAGTATGACCCCGACGGCAGAGCGCAAGCCGTTTCGACGGCTATTTAGAGTCCAAAAATAGCCGCCGAAACGACTTGAACTCTGCCGCCGGGTCATACTTTTTCCTATTTCCCACTCTACTACCCTAAGTATTGAGTACTCTGGTGCGTTATTCCTTTGTTATATATATATATATATATGTATGTATATATATATATATATATATATATGTAATTGTTTCTACTTTAGGCACAAGGCCAGCAATTACCCAGTACATTACTGGTACTTTATTTCATCGACCCCGTAAGGATGAAAGGCAAAGTTATCCTCGGCGAGATTTGAACTCAGACTGTAAAGGGACGTAACTATGCTAGAAAGCATGGCGTCCAACCCTTCACCGATACTGCCAATTCACCGATACTGCCAATTCACCGATATATATATAATAACTAGAAATTGATTAACATATATATAAACATGAATAATCACAGGAGATAATTTTTACAAGTGTGTAACCACACACACACACACACACATATATATATATATATATATATATATATATATATATATATATATATATATATATATATATATATATATATATATATATGTAGGAGGTGAGTTTTATTGTAGTACAATAAAGCAATGCAGATATCGGATAAGAAGCACTCTACAGTTTGTAGGACTGGAGTATACATAATATAAGATCAAAAGATGGTTAAAGGAGTTCCATGTATTTTATTATGCGCATTTCAAAAACAAACATCATCATGCAATAATATTTGTGTTTTCATCAGATAAAACAGGAGAACATGATATGAAGGCTATAAAACACTTGTGGATAGTGCAGTTTTAAATCAACATATGTTGATTTAAAACTGCACTATCCACAAGTGTTTTTTAACCTTCATATCATGTCTTCCTATTTTATCTGATGAAGACACAAATGTTATTGCATGATGATATTTGTTTTTGAAATGCGCATAATAAAATACATGGAACTCTTTTAACCATCTTTTGATCTTATATTATGTATACTCCAGTCCTACAAACTGTAGAGTGCTTCTTATCCGATATCTGCATTGCTTTATTGTACTACAATAAAACTCACCTCCTACATTATATATATATATATATATATATATATATATATATATATATATATATATATATATATATATATATATATATATATATATATATATATATATATATATATATATATATATATATATATATATATATATATATATATATATATATATATATATATATATCACAAACACGCAGTGACGTGAATAACAATAAACCTGGCCGAGTGGCTAAGTGGTTGACTTTGTAATCGTTAGGTCGTGGGTTCGATCTCTCTTGCGTGGTAACTTGGGAAACTATCATGTCTCATAGCCATGGGTCAACCTTTGCCCTCGTGGTGGTTGGGGTGGTGGCGGTGGTTTGTAGTGTTGTTAGTGGTGGTGACTGTAGAATTATCAGATTGAGGCAGATGGTAACTATCCGCTGAGAAAGGGTAGCCACACCCACCGACGGCCACACACTCCAAAGGCCACACCCTCCGACGGCCACACCCACCGACGGCTACACCCACCGACGGCCACACCCTCCAAAGGCCACACCCTCCGACGGCCACACCCACCGACGGCTACACCCTCAGACGGCCACACCCACCGACGGCCACACCCTCCAACGGCCACACCCTCCAACAGCCACACCCTCTGACGGCCACACCCACCGACGGCTACACCCTCAGACGGCCACACCCTCCAACGGCCACACCCTCCAACAGCCACACCCTCTGACGGCCACACCCACCGACGGCTACACCCTCAGACGGCCACACCCACCGACGGCCACACCCTCCAACGGCCACACCCTCCAACGGCCACACCCTCTGACGGCCACACCCTCCGACGGCTACACCCTCAGACGGCCACACCCTCTGACGGCCACACCCTCCAACGGCCACACCCTCCAACGGCCACACCCTCCGATGGCCACAGGCACCGAAAACCACACCTTCTTAGGGGGGTGACAGATCTGTATGTATTCCAAGGCCATGTGTAACTTTAATAAGAAAGATTCATCGCAACAGAGTTAGTGACAAGGGCCTTTTGAATTACAGGTACAGTCTATTTGAGTTGACGGTCTTCCACATAGTTTCTGTCTAACCAATTTCATTGACAAGACTAGTTTAAGCCGGAGACTACGGTATTGCCCCTTGTTACCGCAGTGGGATCAACAGCGAACCTGTTAACCATTCGTTGATGTTGCATCCGAGGACGCAGTGTTTCTAGTATCACACCATCCAATGTGTTTCTTTACAGACTGTATGGAGGAGAGGATTTGAAAGAGATTTCACTTCTATATTTAGCAGGTCGAACGAAACAGTTTCCCTCGTTGGTTCAACATCGAGGCTGTTGTTTGTTATGGTATGGATTATCGGTGAGTGTAAATTAGTGATGGTGGTGCTTGTATTTTCAAAATGTCTATATGAAGATTTTTCTTTATAAAATTCCCCAATGACGGTCTGCTAGATATTCAAACATCAGTTGTCAGCCAACTGATTTACTTTAAGTAGCAGTTAGCTCCCTTATGTACACGTAGATTTAGTATAAATTATTGCTGTTGCTTATCATTAGATTAGCTTCAATTTTACAGCCTCGTCGTCCAGCTCTTGCTTGTGTAGTCAGGACTGAACACTGCAATCTATATATAAATTTCTGCGATTCTGTCTCAACACGTAAAGAGAGAGGAGTAGTTTGACTACCTCATACTACTCCTCTCTCTTTACGTGTTGTGACAGAATTGTATTGTAAATGTATGTGTGAATGTAAGTGTATGTTTGTGTGAATGTATGTCTGTGAGTATGGATTTTTCTAAGTGTGCCTGTTTCCGCCTTTATATTTATATACTCATGCATATAAATGTATGTATATGCAGATACACACATATGCGTATGGAAAAAAATCTAGTCTATATAAACAAGCCAGTAGAAGCAGTGTGACATGAGCTGCATGTGTAGTTGGAGGGGAAATTAAGGAGCAATTCATCAGATTGGACCAAGGAATTTATGGTGACACTATCTGCCGTTCGTGGGATTTGAACTCTCAGACTTCGATCAGATACCACAGAGTCTCTTGCTCGACTCTTTAATAATCCACGTATCCGCCACCATCAGGATTGGTACTTTAGTCATCTATCCCGTTGACCTCGGCGGGATTTGAGCTCAGAACACAGGAAGCTGGAACCAAATAATTTAATCCGAAGCCTCAAAAGTCTCTGCCAACTCGACGCCGTGTAATTCTTTTATTTTTATTAAATTTTAATACAGAAACACCGCCCCGACGTAGACGTAGAGTCTGTCACCCTCACTCCTACCCCCTGCTCTTCCCCCCCTTTTCTTCTCATTTATGGCATTTATAGTACTTTCCTTTAATTTCCCATACAACCAGATCTGCCATCCTCTACCCTCCCCCTTTTTATTATTTATTTAATTAATTAGGAAAACTTAATAAATTGTTTACAAAAACGAAAAAAAAATAAAATTTTCCATGAAGCATCCATCTGAAAATTCCCTTCTAATTAACGTTTGATTAGGACAGTCAATTTATTTTAGGACAACTCAATGACGTAAATGACACAAAAGACATTAAACTTGTAAACTTGTCATGAGGAAAGTTTAACATCAAAGTAAATACTTTTGAAACACGTTTTAGAGGTCTGCATTAAAGACCCCTTCGGTCAGTAATGACCATGGTATTTGTATCTAGAAAGTTCTTCTCCGAGGCACAAGTTCAGGCAAGGTTGTTTGTGGAAGACCAGCAGTCGGCCATACATTCCAGCCTCCCCTGTGGTTCACTTGTTACGACCAACATTACAACAATAGGAGCAGATGTGAAGTTAGGACATGTCTTTGTGTGGTTGACTTGTTACGACCAACATTACAACAATAGGAACAGATGTGAAGATAGGACAAGTCTTTATGTGGTTCACTTGTTACGACCAACATTACAACAATAGGAGCAGATGTGAAGTTAGGACATGTCTTTATGTAGTTCACTTGTTACGACTAACTTTACAACAATAGGAGCAGAGGTGAAATTAGGACATGTCTTTATGTGGTTCACTTATTACGACTAACATTACAACAATAGGAGCAGATGTGAAGATAGGACATGTCTTTATGTGGTTCACTTATTACGACTAACTTTACAACAATAGGAGCAGAGGTGAAATTAGGACATGTCTTTATGTGGTTCACTTATTACGACTAACATTACAACAATAGGAGCAGATGTGAAGTTAGGACATGTCTTTGTGTGGTTCACTTATTACGACCAACATTACAACAATAGGAGCAGATGTGAAGTTAGGACATGTCTTATGTGATTCACTTGTTACGACCAACATTACAACAATAGGAGCAGATGTGAAGATAGGACAAGTCTTTTTGTGGTTCACTTGTTACGACCAACTTTACAACAATAGGAGCAGATGTGAAGATAGGACAAGTCTTTGTGTGGTTCACTTGTTACGACCAACTTTACAACAATGGGGTTTTTAGAATAATTTAGACACTGAGAAGAACGAAACTCCAGAATATAGAATTCAAGTTGTTCACACATTCACTGATGTAAGACCTTGGATACATCTCTAGTGTTGTATCATGGAGTCAGTGGGACTTTATACGGGTGTAATAACAGATACACACACACTCACACACATCCGCCGCCCCCCCCCCTATATACTTACACACACACTCGCACTCCCCATATATACTTACACACACATATATATTTGTGAAACAGCAGATATACACATACACACACATATATATATACACACACATATATATATACACACACATATACACACATGTATACACACATAAGTATATACACACATATATAGTCACATAGATACACCTTATATATGTATTTACAAATATACACACATACTTTTGGAGCAGATGTGAAGTTAGTCTTTATGTGGTTCACTTGTTACGACCAACATTACAACAATAGGAGCAGATGTGAAGATAGGACATGTCTTTATGTAGTTCACTTGTTACGACCAACATTACAACAATAGGAGCAGATGTGAAGATAGTACATGTCTTTATGTAGTTCACTTGTTACGACCAACATTACAACAATAGGAGCAGAGGTGAGACAGTCCTCATAGTAAACTCACAGCAAATCTACAAACACTGCTGAATAAAATTGAAAGAATGTCATGGGAATATAGTCTGGAGATCAACATCAAAAAGACAAAAGTAATGGCAGCAACTAGACAGAAGGTAGAAATGAACATAGGTTGCCAAGGTGCCAGGCTTGAACAAGTCGAGAAGTTCAAATACGTTGGTTCAAAACTTGAGCAGACGGCAGAGGGAAGTTGGGAAATAAGGGTGAAACTAGCAACTGCAAGAACAGTCTTGAGCACTCTCGGCAGTCTTTGGATGGATAGAGCTCTTACAAAGTACCCAAAAGAAAGTAATCAAAACATTAGTGTGGCCAGTAGCTCTATAAGGTTGTGAGTTGAGGACTTTAAAGGCATCTGACTTAAAACGACTGAGTGTATTTGAAATGTCATGCTATAGGTGTGCACTTAGAATTAGCTGGACAGCTCACAGAACAAATGAATCTGTCCTGAAAGAGATTGGTGCCAATTGACAGTTGGTTGAAACAGTAAAGAAGAGGTAACTTCAGTATTTTGGTCATGTCATCAGGCCCCAAAATTTGACTACCCACATCCTTGGGGGACGAATACAAGGGAAAAGGCCAGGGGACGGCAGAAAAGGAGATGGAGAGATGATATTAAGGAAGGGACAGGAGGGAGGAATACAGGGGAAAAGGGCCAGGGGACGGCAGAAAAGGAGATGGAGAGATGATATTAAGGAATGGACAGGAGGGAGGAATACAGGGGAAAAGGGCCGGGGGATGGCAGAAAAGGAGATGGAGCGATGGTATTAAGGAAAGGACAGGAAGCAGGAATACAGGGGAAAAGGGCCAGGGGATGGCAGAAAAGGAGATGGAGAGGAATACAGGGGAAAAGGGCCAGGGGTCGGCAGAAAAGGAGATGGAGAGATGATATTAAGGAAGGGACAGGAAGGAGTCTGGTGGAATGTACAGCAATGGCAAGAGACAGGAAAAGATGGAGAGTGCTGGTCCATAAGTCTTTGACCCCCGACCCTCAGATATAAGGATGAGATGAGGCTAGGCTATACACACATATATTCACACACATGCAGACATGTATATGCAAACAGACACACACATGTAAACACAGATATATATATATATATATATATATAACGGAGGAAATGTGGTAAGGAACCAGGTGGACCATAACGCACCAAAGTACTCAATACTTAGGGTAGTAAAGTGGGTAATAGGAATGAGTAGGACCCCGACGGCTGAGCTCAAGCCGTTTCGACGGCTAATTCTGGACTAAGAATTCGTCCAGAATTAGCCGTCGAAACGGCTTGAGCTCAGCCGTCGGGGTCCTACTCGTTCCTATATATATATATATATATATATATATATATATATATATATATATATATATATATAATCTCCACACACATATACACACTTTAAATCCACCTTATGTATTTAAACACAGATATATACACACATATACACATATGATATGGTATGGTCCCGTAACTCTTGATAAAGTGGTAGGAGCGCCGTAGGGACTTACATCGTTTCTCGGGCATTTTAAGCCTGGCGTAGCCCTTCCCTGTCCAGGCCTGAGAATAGTAGATTTCTGCTAGAGAGAGGAAGAATCGACCCCAGTACTCGACTGGTACCTTTATTATCGACCTTGAAAGGATGAAAGGCAAAGTTGACCTCGGCAGGATTTGAACTCAGAGAACAGAGAAAGGGAACACCTTAAACCTTTCTATTCGACTTCCTCACTCTGCTAATCCACCACCTTCACACACATATACATGTACACACACCTCCACATACACACATACATACACACACACATACACATACACACACACATATACATGTACACACACCTCCAGATACACACATACATACACACACACATACATGTACACACACCTCCACATACACACATACATACACACACACATACACATACACACATACATATACATGTACACACACCTCCACATACACACATACATACACACACACATACATGTACACACACCTCCACATACACACATACATACACACACACATACACATACACACACACATATACATGTACACACACCTCCACATACACACATACATACACACACACATACACATACACACATACGTATACATGTAAACACACCTCCACATACACACATACATACACACACACATACACATACACACATACATATACATGTAAACACACCTCCACATACACACATACATACACACACACATACACATACACACATACATATACATGTAAACACACCTCCACATACACACATACATACACACACACATACACATACACACATACATATACATGTACACACACCTCCACATACACACATACATACACACACACATACACATACACACATACATATACATGTACACACACCTCCACATACACACATACATACACACACACATACACATACACACATACATATACATGTACACACACCTCCACATACACACATACATACACACACACATACACATACACACATACATATACATGTACACACACCTCCACATACACACATACATACACACACACATACACATACACACATACATATACATGTACACACACCTCCACATACACACATACATACACACACACATACACATACACACATACATATACATGTAAACACACCTCCACATACACACATACATACACACACACATACACATACACACATACATATACATGTA
Source organism: Eledone cirrhosa (assembly GCA_964016885.1). Classification (NCBI taxonomy): domain Eukaryota; kingdom Metazoa; phylum Mollusca; class Cephalopoda; order Octopoda; family Eledonidae; genus Eledone; species Eledone cirrhosa. The sequence continues at coordinate 38,624,988 of OZ024755.1, forward strand.
CACACACCTCCACATACACACATACATACACACACACATACACATACACACATACATATACATGTAAACACACCTCCACATACACACATACATACACACACACATACACATACACACATACATATACATGTACACACACCTCCACATACACACATACATACACACACACATACACATACACACATACATATACATGTAAACACACCTCCACATACACACATACATACACACACACATACACATACACACATACATATACATGTACACACACCTCCACATACACACATACATACACACACACATACACATACACACATACATATACATGTAAACACACCTCCACATACACACATACATACACACACACATACACATACACACATACATATACATGTAAACACACCTCCACATACACACATACATACACACACACATACACATACACACATACATATACATGTAAACACACCTCCACATACACACATACATACACACACACATACACATACACACATACATATACATGTAAACACACCTCCACATACACACATACATACACACACACATACACATACACACATACATATACATGTAAACACACCTCCACATACACACATACATACACACACACATACACATACACACACACATATACATGTACACACACCTCCACATACACACATACATACACACACACATACACATACACACATACATATACATGTACACACACCTCCACATACACACATACATACACACACACATACACATACACACATACATATACATGTACACACACCTCCACATACACACATACATACACACACACATACACATACACACATACATATACATGTAAACACACCTCCACATACACACATACATACACACACACATACACATACACACATACATATACATGTAAACACACCTCCACATACACACATACATACACACACACATACACATACACACATACATATACATGTAAACACACCTCCACATACACACATACATACACACACACATACATGTACACACACCTCCACATACACACATACATACACACACACATACACATACACACATACATATACATGTAAACACACCTCCACATACACACATACATACACACACACATACACATACACACATACATATACATGTAAACACACATACATATACACATATACACATATACATACATGTAAACACACATAGATATACACACATACACATACATATACACACACACATATAGATACATCTAATGATTTACACATATACACACACACATACATGTAAACACACCTACACATACACATACACACACATATACATGTAAACACACATACACATACACATACACACACATATACATGTAAACACACATACACATACACACACATATACATGTAAATACACATACACATACACATACACATATACATGTAAACACACTTAGATATATACATACACATATACATGTAAACACACATATAGATATACACACATACACATACATGTAAACACACATAGATATACACACACACATATACATGTAAACACACATAGATATACACACATACACATATACATCTAAACACACACATAGATATACACACATACACACATACATGTAAACACACATAGATATACACATACACATATACATGTAAACACACATATAGATATACACACATACACATATACATGTAAACACATATAGATATACACACATACACATACACATACACATACATGTAAACACACATAGATATACACACATACATACACATACACACACATATACATGTAAACAGACATAGATATACACACATACACATACATGTAAACACACATAGATGTTTACATGTATGTGTATGTGTGTATATCTATATGTGTGTGTTTACATGTATATGTGTATGTGTGTATATCTATGTGTGTTTATATGTATGTGTATGTGTGTATCTATATATGTGTTTACATGTATATGTGTATGTGTGTATATCTATGTGTGTTTACGTGTATGTGTATACACACATACACGTAAACACACATAGATATACACACATACACATACATGTAAACACACATAGATATACACACATACACATATACATGTAAACACACATAGATACACCTAATGATTTACACATATACACACACATACACATACATGTAAACACACATAGATATACACACATACACATACATGTAAACACACATAGATATACACACATACACATACACGTAAACACACATAGATATACACACATACACATACATGTGAACACACAGATATACACACATACACATATACATGTAAACACACATAGATATACACACATACACACATACATGTAAACACACATAGATATACACATACACATACATGTAAACACACAGATATACACATACATGTAAACACACATAGATATACACACATACACATACATGTAAACACACATAGATATACACACATACACATACATGTAAACACACATAGATACACACACATACACATACATGTAAACACACATATATACACCTAATGATTTACACATATACACACACATACACATACATGTAAACACACATAGATACACCTAATGATTTACACATATACACACACATACACATACATGTAAACACACATAGATACACCTAATGATTTACACATATACACACACATACACATACATGTAAACACACATAGATACACCTAATGATTTACACATAGATATACACACATATATTCACATACATGTTTACACAGACACACATCCACACACGCACACATATATATATAAACATACACACATATACACATATAGAGACATCCACACACATACACACATATACATACACATATATACATACAGATATACATACACATAAATATACACGCACATACACACATACACACTAATATATATACACACTAACATATATACACACACATACACACTAATATATATACACATATACACACAAATATACACACGTATACACACATCATCATCATCATCATCATCATCGTTTAACGTCCGTGTTCCATGCTTGCATGGGTTTGGACGGGAGTTTTCCCACTTGAGGCAAGACATATACACACTAATATATATACACACATATATACACACATATACACACAAATATATATACACACATATATACACACGTATACACACATATACACACTAATATATATACACACATATACACACTACTATATATACACACATATATACACACACATACACACTAATATATATACACACATATAAACACATATACACACATATACACACATATACACACACATATACACACGTATACACACATATACACATTAATATATATACACACATATATACGCACATATACACACAAATATATACACACAAACTCACGTTAGGACGTGTGTGGAATACTATTTTGTTTTCCAAACATTTTGTAGATAGAAGAGGATTGTCGTCCCCCCCATCTATCTCTCCCCCCATACCTCATATCTCCTTCCCCACCCTCTCCCCTTCCCCACCGTCTCTCACACGCCACCCTCTGTCCTTCCCCACCGTCTCTCACACGCCACCCTCTCTCCTTCCCCACTGTCTCTCACACGGCACCCTCTCCCCTTCCCCACCGTCTCTCACACGCCACCCTCTCTCCTTCCCCACCGTCTCTCACACGCCACCCTCTCTCCTTCCCCACTGTCTCTCACACGGCACCCTCTCCCCTTCCCCACCGTCTCTCACACGGCACCCTCTCCCCTTCCCCACCGTCTCTCACACGCCACCCTCTCTCCTTCCCCACCGTCTCTCACACGCCACCCTCTCTCCTTCCCCACCGTCTCTCACACGGCACCCTCTCCCCTTCCCCACCGTCTCTCACACGGCACCCTCTCCCCTTCCCCACCGTCTCTCACACGCCACCCTCTCTCCTTCTCCACCGTCTCTCACACGCCACCCTCTCTCCTTCCCCACCGTCTCTCACACGCCACCCTCTCTCCTTCTCCACCGTCTCTCACACGCCACCCTCTCTCCTTCCCCACCGTCTCTCACACGCCACCCTCTCTCCTTCCCCATCGTCTCTCACACGCCACCCTCTCCCCTTCCCCACCGTCTCTCACACGCCACCCTCTGTCCTTCCCCACCGTCTCTCACACGCCACCCTCTCTCCTTCCCCACCGTCTCTCACACGCCACCCTCTCCCCTTCCCCACCGTCTCTCACACGCCACCCTCTCTCCTTCCCCCACCGTCTCTCACACGCCACCCTCTCTCCTTCCCCACCGTCTCTCACACGCCACCCTCTCTCCTTCCCCACCGTCTCTCACACGCCACCCTCTCTCCTTCTCCACCGTCTCTCACACGCTACCCTCTCTCCTTCCCCACCGTCTCTCACACGCCACCCTCTCTCCTTCCCCACCGTCTCTCACACGCCACCCTCTCTCCTTCCCCACCGTCTCACACACGCCACCCTCTCTCCTTCCCCACCGTCTCTCACACGCCACCCTCTCTCCTTCCCCACCGTCTCTCACACGCCACCCTCTCCCCTTCCCCACCGTCTCTCACACGCCACCCTCTCTCCTTCCCCACCGTCTCTCACACCCCACCCTCTCCTCTTTCCCCCCCTATCTCACACCCCACCCCTTCCCTTTCCCCACCCTCACCGCCAGCGTCACACTCACTATTTTCTATTATTGGCAGAATCGGTAGAGGGTCGGACGCCATGCTTTGACGCATAGAGTTACGGCCCTTGTCATTCTGAGTTCAAATCCCGCCGAGGTTAACTTTGCCTTTCATCCTTACGGGGTCGATAAAATAAAGTACCAGTAATGCACTGGGTATTTGCTGGCCTTGTGCCTAAAGTAGAAACAATTATTTTCTATTATTAATCGTCATCGTTGGTCGCCTCCCCCTCCGCCTCCTCCTCATCATCACCATCATCATCATCGTCGTCATTATCATCATCATCATCACAACCATCCTTAC
>OZ024755.1:38634979-38682479 GCA_964016885.1 Eledone cirrhosa
GTCACTATGGTTTCGGTTCATTAAGGTTAATACCATTCATTCCTGTGCACATTAGGACAGTCATGCGAGCTGTTTTTGAAACTCTATATACAAGAAGTGGGAACAAAGTATCAATATAACATGGACGGATTTGTTATTAATATAAAATATATTAATCTTATATTTATACTTCTTGTTATCATTAACTCTGCCTGTTACGGATACCGGAAGTGGTAAAGACGGAAACGTCAACTCCGATGTAAGTAACCGGATCCACATATTAACATTGACTGCTGAAACTTCTTGTGACGCTAGACTCCGCCAGATGCAGACTGTACATCAACATGTGTCATCTCTCTCCACAAAGTTTGATCACCAGCAGCAGAGTTCAAAGAGGAAAGATCAAGTCCAGTCCATAAGTTGACATTGTCAAGCCATCATTTTGGCTGCCGGACTCTGCTTCTCTTACCAGCCAACCTTCCTTCCAGGAATATATAATTGTTTCTACTTTAGGCACAAGGCCAACAATTACCCAGTACATTACTGGTACTTTATTTTTATCGACCCCGTAAGGATGAAAGGCAAAGTTAACCTCGGCGGGATTTGAACTCAGAATGGCAAGGGCCATAACTCTATGCGTCAAAGCATGACGTCCGACCCTCTACCGATACTGCCAATCCAACGTCCAGGAATATATAATACCTTTCCATCACCAGCAGCAAAGTTCCAAGAGCAAAGACCAAGTCCAGTCCATAAGTTGACATTATCAAGCCATAATTTTGGCTGCCAGACTCTGCTTCTCTTACCAGCCAACCTTCCATCCAGGCATAACCTACTCACACCACGTGTTGATCTTTTTATGTGGCCGTTGAGTAGTCTTGACTTGGCCATTCATGTAGTTGGTCTAAGTTTGGTAAAGGATGACAAGGTCACTGATACAGATACGGTTGCTGAGCCGCTTACTGAAACTAGTAAACCAATAGTAAATCAACGTTATACACCTTTTCCCGTCCCTTATCGATATGTTTTCTATTTGTGTTGTTTTCTTTTTATTTTGCTTGTAGTTCGTTGTGTTGTTTTCTGAAATAGCTATCCTAGAATAGTTATTGATGCACTGATCCTGTCTTTAATGTCATCGAAACTATACTGATCCACAGAAGAGAGCTGATGATCAGGAATTGTTCAAGTATTTGTCTCTTCCGTGTTTTCTGATATCTGTGTTTGTTTATTTATATATATATATATATATATATATATATATATATATATATATATACAATGATATTAAATAAATGGAAACTATATTTATAAAACCATATTTATTTTATTATATACATTATCGGTTGCATATTCTCTGGATAGTTAGACTATCCAGAGAATATCCAACCGATAAGGTATGATTTTCATGGGTATGTCTCTATTTATAAAGCAAACTTTGTATTTTATCTGAGGAAAGCGTACCAATGTGTCTTGGTACCCTTGAAATATATATAATAAAATAAATATGGTTTTATAAATATAGTTTCCATTTATTAATATCATTGATATATATATATATATATATGCGTGTGTGTGTGTAGATTCCAGAATTAGCCGTCGGAACGGCTTGAGCTCAGCCGTCGGGTCCCACTCGTTCCTATTACCCACTCTACTACCGTAAGTATTGAGTACTTTGGTGCGTTATGGTCCACCTGGTTCCTTACCACATTTCCTTCGTTATATATATATATATATGTAGATATATATATATATATATATGTGTGTGTGTGTGTGTGTGTGTGTGTGTATGTATGTGTGTAGAAATATCTGTAGGTGTGAAAAAGGAAAAAGGAAAACTGTTCAATCGGGAAGAGAGAAGATATATTATATTCTATTATGTTCATACACGGAAGAAAACCGCTTTTGTTCCGTGTATGAACATAATATAATATGATACACACACACACACACACACACACACACACACACACACATATATATATATATATATATATATATATATATATATGAAATCCCACAATGAATTTTATACTTGAATTTTCAAATCTCAAATTTTAACTCTTCGTATTATTAATTTTTCTTAATATTAATCAACATTTGAAAAGATGGCTTTTGCAGACCCATCGAAACCGGTCATTTTTTATACCCTTTATTCTTTCCTTACCTTATAAAATCATATGTTTTTTCACAAAAAAGTATTCTGTCTCTTATATATTCCATGTGCCATTACCAACCTCAATTTTCTCTCTCTCTCTATATATATATATACTGATATATAGATATATACATTCATGTTTGTTGGTTCACCACTGGATAGAACTGGTCATTCCGTATGGTCAACCTCGATGTAATATTAGGGAGAGCAGAGCACTCGACGTAATGCAGCTCACCCGTCTTTGTTTGTGTTGTATGTTGGTGGTGCGAGTACGGAGCTCATTATTATAGAATAACAGGAGGCTGGACTGGTGTAATTCCTTAAAGGTTTATTATACTTGTCTCTTTGCCTTTTCAGCCCCATGGATTATATATATTAGAAAGTGAGGTTTTTTTTACAAAATGAAAAATAACCGAGGTGTCCTACACGAGTGAAAGTATAAAGAAAAAGAGATGAAATTGAAAATGCAACTGGAGTCTTATTTTTTAAAAAATATATATATTTATTTGGTTCCTTTATTATATTCTATTATGTTCATACACGGTTTCGCAGTTCTTCTGCTTTTCAAAAGGTGAGTGAGAAAAACCACAGACCCTCCATCTCAACTCACCTTTTGAAAAGCAGAAGAACTGCGAAACCGGTAAAGGAACCAAATAAATATATATATTTAAAAAAAAAATAAGACTCCAGTTGCATTTTCGTTCATCTCTTTTTCTTTATATATATATATATATATATATATATATATAATATATATATAGCTACAATTATACTCTTATACTCTTCTCCTGCTTGTCGAGTTTATACTTATAATTACCAGTATGTTAATCAAAGACTATCTTCCTTTGTCACTGAAGAACATTCCAATCCCATCTAAGGATACCTACGAGAACTTGATGATAAGTAGCATTAATTCATTTATTAAAAGAATAAGATGGCGTGTTTTCCATTATGAGGAAATAAACCTTTAGATTTACCTTCTATTAATACTTATGGTCTCAAAATGTCCACCATGTAATGTCTTATTGGACCCTTTTGAGAATGATTTATTAATGCTCGTGAAGAAAGTATAGAAAACCTTATGTGAAAAACAATCAGTTCCTCAAAAAACTTAATTCCACTATTAAAGACTTTAATAAAAATAAGAATATCTTAAAATAAGAGAGAGAGAGAGAGAGAGGGAGAGAGGGAGAGAGGGAGGGAGGGAGGGAGAGAGGGAGAGAGAGGGAGGAGAGAGGGAGAGAGAGGGAGAGGGAGAGGGAGAGAGAGAGAGGGAGGGAGAGAGAGGGAGGGAGAGGGAGAGAGAGGGAGAGAGAGAGAGATAGAGAGGGAGAGAGATGGAGAGAGAGGGAGGGAGAGAGGGAGAGAGAGAGGGAGAGAGAGGGAGGAAGAGAGAGAGAGGGAGAGAGAGGGAGAGAGAGGGAGACAAAGAAGACAGAAAATGTAGAGAGAAACAATGAAAGAATCAACAAGATTTTGTTAGTAATCCGGTGTAATTCTTGCGAAATTGAATAAAGATGTTTTCTGCAAACAATTGTATTTATATGTTTGTGGGGGGGGGGGTATCACCATGTGTGTGGGAGTGGGGTGGGGTTGGGGTATGTATCACTACATGTGTGTGTGGGGGAGGGGGGGGGGGGGTGTATCACCGCGTCTGTGTGGCGGGGGGTGTATCACCGTGTGTGTGTGTGGCGGGGGGATGTATCACCGTGTGTTTATGTGTGTGGGGGAGGGTATGTAATACCGCGTGTGTGTGTGTGTGTGTGTGTGTGTGTGTGTCTGTATAAAGGTTTTACTATGTGTGTGTGTGTGTGTATAAAGGTTTCACCGTGTGTGTGTGTATGTGTGTGTGGGTGTATAATGGTGTCACCGTGTGTGTGTGTGTGTGTGTATGTGTGTGTGTGTGTATAATGGTGTCACCGTGTGTGTGTGTGTATGTGTGTGTGTGTATAATGGTGTCACCGTGTGTGTGTGTGTGTATGTGATAGAGATAGAGAGAGAAAGAGCAAGACAGAGAAAGAGAGAGAAAGAAGATGAGAGAGAGAGAAAGAGAGATAGAAAGAAAGAGAAAGAGAGAAAGAATGATATAGAAAGTGAGAGAGAAAGAGAAAGAGAGAAAGAGAGAGAGAAAGAGAGAGAGAAAGAGAGAGATAGAAAGTGAGAGAGAGAAAGAGAGGGATAGAAAGTGAGAGAGAGAGAGAGGAAGAGAGAGAGAAAGAGAGATATAGAGATATAGAGAGTGGGAATGACTTCAAGTCGGACCAGGTTTGCTCTTGCGTATTTATACATAAAATAAATATTTTAACCAAATAATTCTAAAGAATTTAATACAATTAAGAATATAAAATAGGAGAACGGCCATAGAAAGATGTTTGAAATAATATCAACAACTTATGGAGGGAATAGACTCTCTAATTTCATTTGGACTTTCTGAATTTATTATGTACATACATACAAAAAGACAAACATGTACATATATATATATACACACATACACATATGTATATGAATATATATATACATATGGGAGTATTGAAGTTTGCTTGAAGCATTGTGGAATAATAAGATATATTTTCTTTAGGTCGTTTTGGAAGCCTCAAGGAGCAAATCAACGCCGCCTGGACCAACATCTGCGACCGGCGGAAGCTCCCGAAGAAGCTGAGATACAACTTCCTCACGAAGAACAGCAGACTACCCGCCTTCTACCACCTCGTGAAAACACACAAACAGGGACCCGACCTGAAGATCAGGCCCATCGTATCGAGCGTGGAAGGACCGCTCTACAAAATTTCATGGCTCCTAGCCAGAATACTCAAACCCATCCTAGACACCTTGCCGGGACACGTAAACAGCCCCGAGGAGGTGTTGGAGCGCTTGCATCAAATGGATCCCGACACCAGAAAGGCTAACAGATATGCCTTCAGCCTTGATGTAGTCGCTCTTTACACCTCGGTCCCGGCACTCCCGGCCGTTAATATACTGATGGAACGCATCCAATCTACCGACCTACACTGCTTCGGGCTCACCACCACTGACATCCACCAACTCCTATCCATCGTCGTTGACAACTTCGGATTTATCGACCAAACATACCAGCAAACCTCGGGACTGCCCATTGGCTCAAGCCTGTCGGGTGTGCTAGCGATCTCAAACATGGACAGCCTCAAGCACAAGGGACTCAACACCACCCAACGCCGTCGCCTTTTTCTCAAGGTACGTTGGCGACATCCTCATCCTCACATCTTCCCAAGAGATGGCGAACAGAATCTATGAGACGTTCCACAACACGGACGAGAACATTGATTTCAGTGTTGAACACCCCAGCGACGACGGGTCACTTGCCCTCCTCGACTTCCGAATCAACATCACGGAATAGGGAGGGATCCACTCCAACTTCTACCGCAAGGCAGCCTGCAGGGATCTGTTCGTCCACTACAAGTCCGCCCTCCCTCAGAGTGCTAAAAGAGGGTACATCACGAACGAGATCACGCGAATTAAAAACAGATGCAGCGATCCCGCGACTGGTGTCACCCATACCAAGCAATTCCTCAAAGTGCTGGAGACGAACGGGTACCCTGCTTCACTCACAAACAGAATAAGAGACACCAGACGCAAGAGGCAGAGAAACACCCAAGACAAGTGCTTCCTTAAAATATCACACCTGGGCAAGAATACCACCAACGCTATCCGCAAGGCTATACGGAGGGAGGGCCTCGGCATCCACCTGGCCCACTCGGGCTCCTCTCTGCGAAGATGCCTCTCCAGGAAACCCGGGAAATCGACTGACGCGTGCTCCCTCAGAAACTGCCCGATGCGCCATACGAACTGTTGCCTACGCACATACGTCGTGTATAAGGTAGAATGTAACAAGTGCAACCACTGCTATATAGGTAGCACAATCAGGCCGCTACACATCCGGATCAAGGAGCACATCAACACCAGGGCCTCGTCTTTCCGGAAACACATAACCAAATGCGGAAACAAAGACTTAAGGCCCATTGTCACAGTTCTAGCGACGGAACGAATCATGGAAGCACTTTGGATCAAACACCTAGGGCCACAATAAATATCATAATGTATTAAAGGTATCTATAGGAAGTTGATTACTCCTTATTATATATCGCTATAATTGAAATACCCACACAAAGTGCTATATCTTTATATCAAAATTCACTGTAAATACAGTCTAGTCACAAAACCTATTAAAGGACCAATTAGAATTTTGTCTACATAACCCCTGGTAAGCTATGGAGCAGCGTACGGCTGTTTGCATGATAAAATCAAATACATCTCTTGGGTAAACAAATACATCCCTCATTTACAATGTCATTAATCTATCCAATAAGTTATACATGCATATATAACTCATATATAATTCATTGCACCACCCTACATATAAGTTAGACAGATTCCTTATGTTAATGAATTAATCCTATATATCTGATGTTATTACTCCATACATTTAATTACAGATGCATATATAATTCACTGCCGTATCTAGTATTTAAAGTTTATATAAACTGTATTATATTTCAATCCCTATATAATTATAAGTAATTAAAAGTAATTATATTAAAAGTTGGTGTTTATGGGGATATTTCTAGGGTATAAAGTTATAGATAGATAGAATGATTTGTGACGAGGAAAGGGTGGATCAGAGAGTGTGGTGTAGTGGTGGAAGGCAAACCCTTGAGGTGTGGTGTTAGAAGCGGTGATAGGTTCAAGTCTGACATTGCTATATATTGGGTTTAAAGTTTTGGAAGGAGTGTCGGAAGCGGTGCTGGCACGACGCAAACACTTCCGATTTTTTATTAAGGAGGTTAAGGTTTGAAAAGATTACAGTATGGGTCTCTAGTAGACAGAGGTTACGGAATTTATTAGGTGGTTTGTACGATGCCGCCTTACCTATCACTTCCCATTGAAGTGTATATGATCTATTTCTAGTTTTCAGATAGTGTATGTAGCTAGATAGTGAAGTGGAGTTGGCTAGACTGTGTTTTTTGAAAGAATGGAGATGTGAGTTGTATCTCGTTTTGAAGCAGTTCGAAGTAGAGCCTATATAGGTTTCAGAAGAGTTGCTAGTTCTGACCGTGCAAGAGTAGATTATGTCCTTGATTAAGCAGTTTTTAGCTAAAGGGCAGGTTCTATTAGATCTACAGTTACATTTATATTGGATGTTAACCTGTAGATTATTATGTTGTGTAGAAGTCTGGTTGTTAGGTATTGCATTATGGCTATGAAGGTTGTCGCTCCTAATGCTATTGATTTCATTATTGATTTCATATATATGTATATATATATATATATATATATATATATATATATAAATAAATAAATAGCTTAGAGTTTAGACTCAATGGGGTCATTTACAATCATTTCAGCTCTAAGAATCGCTTCTGAGCAGAATAAGGCTTTTTGCCCATATGAGGCTGTGAGTATTGATTTATTATTTTTTAGATCGTAAAGGCAAACTTTATGTTGTTGAATTAAGATATTTCATTCTAGCGATTTTATTAGTCAATTGCAACTAAAACATGTAAATGTTCATCAAATATTAATTTAATTTATATATATATATATATATATATATAAGTATATGTATATATTGTTTTTGTGTCTTTTGTGTGCTTAGTTTGCGCATGTGTTAGATCCAGGTGTCTGTGTGTGTTTATATTTGTTTATTTATTTGTTTATTTACATGTTACTGTTTGTTCTATGTGTGTGTGTGTTTTCATTTTGTCCTTAATTGTAAGTTATGATGTTGCTATTCCATTCATATATATATAAATATATATATATATATATATATATATATATATATATATATATAAACACACACACACAGACACCCGGATGTAACACATGCGCAAACTAAGTACACAAAACACACAAAAACAAGATGGCGTAGGACAGAACAAAGGAGAAGCACAAAAACAAAGAAAAGAATCCCCAGTCACTGAAGAGGTCACAGAATGTGTGACGAAAGAACTTTGACAATATACGAACAATCGTCTGGTTGTGGAACTAACCAACCAAATGGAAATTTATAAATTCTTAAATTTATAAATTTAACTTATAATAAATTGGAGTGAAAGCAACTGGTGCGTGTGTTTCTTATAGGCAACATGACCCTCCCAAAGCATAACAATATATATATATATATATATATATATATATATATATATATATATATATATATATATATATATATATATATTCAGGATCCTTTCAATATATATATATATATATAGTATTTACGTATCGAGAAAGAGAGAAAAAGGAGGGATAGGTGATACATATAGTTATTTGCCAAGTAGCGTATGCCAAAGGTGCTCGATACTAATGCCGGCAGTATTAAATATTCGAAGTGTTAATATTTAGTGGGCTAGAGAGTTAGCAGAGCGTAAGCACGTGGGAAAGTAAAAAATCGGAGAATAGACCGTTAAAACATGTTTATTTAAAATATCACCTACGTACGTTTCGCCCAGTTGGGCTTCTCAAGGGCATAAATAATCACAAGTGTTCCTTATATAGTTCGGAAAGAGTTTTGGGGGTTAAATCTACATAAGATTCATTGCTCGCAAAAATATCTTGTTTTGATTTTGCAGCAGGTCAAGGGAGGTAACTCTGGCCGGTGTTAGGGCAGTCTTTCCCGGATAATTTTTTTTTTTTTTTTTTTTTTTTTTGCCGCATCCGTTAGTAAAAGGAAAAGAAAATGGTGACAAATTTTTTCCAGTGAAAAATAGGTTAATTAGGAATAAGTAAAAATGAGTAATAAGTATTGGTTAGTATTCAGTTTTAGTTTTAAGTTTATATATATATATATATATATGTGTGTGTGTGTGTGTGTGTAGAAGTTATATTTAATTTGTTGGGATACAACAAGCAAATATTTTTATAACTGATATAAAGCACTCAACAAAATTTTCGGAGTAAAAATACAATATATTAACAAATGGAAACTATATTTATAAAACCATATTTATTTCATTATACATATTTCAAGGACACCAAAGCAAATTATGGTGCGCTTTCATCAGATAAAATATAATATAGATAAGTTTTATAAACAAATATTGACATACCCTTAAAAGAATGCGACCATGTCTGTTGGAAGCTCCCTTGAAATATGTATAATGAAATAAATATGGTTTTATAAATATAGTTTCCATTTGTTAATATATTATATATATATATATATTTTCTTTCCATCGCACATATTATTAAACCCTTAAATATTATTCTTAATACATATTAACATTTTCTTTCCATCACACATATTATTAAACCCTTAAATATTATTCTTAATACATATTAACATTTTCTTTTCATCGCACATATTATTAAACCCTTAAATATTATTCTTAATACATATTAACATTTTCTTTCCATCACACATATTATTAAACCCTTAAATATTATTCTTAATACATATTAACATTTTCTTTTCATCGCACATATTATTAAACCCTTAAATATTATTCTTAATACATATTAACATTTTCTTTCCATCACACATATTATTAAACCCTTAAATATTATTCTTAATACATATTAACATTTTCTTTTCATCGCACATATTATTAAACCCTTAAATATTATTCTTAATACATATTAACATTTTCTTTTCATCGCACATATTATTAAACCCTTAAATATTATTCTTAATACATATTAACATTTTCTTTCCATCACACATATTATTAAACCCTTAAATATTATTCTTAATACATATTAACATTTTCTTTTCATCGCACATATTATTAAACCCTTAAATATTATTCTTAATACATATTAACATTTTCTTTCCATCACACATATTATTAAACCCTTCAATATTATTCTTAATACATATTAACATTTTCTTTCCATCACACATATTATTAAACCCTTAAATATTATTCTTAATACATATTAACATTTTCTTTCCATCACACATATTATTAAACCCTTCAATATTATTCTTAATACATATTAACATTTTCTTTCCATCACACATATTATTAAACCCTTAAATATTATTCTTAATACATATTAACATTTTCTTTCCATCACACATATTATTAAACCCTTAAATATTATTCTTAATACATATTAACATTTTCTTTTCATCGCACATATTATTAAACCCTTCAATATTATTCTTAATACATATTAACATTTTCTTTCCATCACACATATTATTAAACCCCTCAATATACAAACGTTAACTTTACATTATTTTTCTCTTCGTTAATTTTCAAATTCTTTTAATTTATACATTATCTTCCAACGGTTTTTCAACCTCTCTATGTAAAACAATATATTTTTCTCAGTTATAAAAGCTATCTCTCTCTCTCTCTATCACCCATCTCTCCTCCTATCTCATCTTTCCTCATTATACTCCTCCCCCTCCACTTTTTACTCTCATCTCCTCCTCTTTTTCATCCTTTCCACACCCCCACCTCAAATTTTTTTTTCACAATATCACACATCAATCTAAAACTACTTTTCATATGTTGATTTAAAACTGCACTATCCACAAGTGTTTTTTAACCTTCATATCATGTCTTCCTATTTTATCTGATGAAAACACAAATGTTATTGCATGATGATATTTGTTTTTGAAATGCGCATAATAAAATACATGGAACTCTTTTAACCATCTTTTGATCTTATATATTATGTATACTCCAGTCCTACAAACTGTAGAGTGCTTCTTATCCGATATCTGCATTGCTTTATTGTACTACAATAAAACTCACCTCCTACATATATATATATATATATATATATATATATATATATATATATATATATATATATATATATATATATATACATATATATATATATATACATATATATATATATATATATATATATATATATATATATATATATATATGTATATATATATATATATATATATATATACATATATATATATATGTATATATATACATATATATATATATGTATATATATATATATATATATATATATATATATATATATATATATGTATATACATATATATAAGGCTGTGCTTCATACTTCCTGGTAATGTGTTGGCACAAGGTCAGCAATTACCCGGTGCATTACAGGTACTCTATTTTATCGACCCCTCTATTTTATCGACCTATATAAGGCGGAGTTAACCTCGTTGGGATTTGAACTCGGAATGGCAAGGGCCATAACTCTATGCACAAAAGCATGGCGTCCGACCCTCTACCGATAATCCAATCCAAATAATAATAATTACGCAGAAGCAAATTATTCATTAAAGTATTACCAAATATACAGACACACATATATATATACATGTGTGTGTGTGTGCTGGTGGTGGGGGGGGGGGGGGGCAGGGTCGTCTTAACATCATTATAGGCCCCCGGGAAAAGCAGAGCACTGGGGGCCCCTACCTACACTACCACTCATAGGAATAAAAATACAAATGGGCCCCCTATCCTCGTGGGGCCCCCGGGCAACTGCCCAGCGTGCCCATGCGTTAAGACGGCTCTGTGTATGTGTGTGTGTGTGTGTGTGTGTGTGGAGCCCAATGTAGTGTGGATCTGAATAGCTTATCGAAGCAAAGTGAAATCTGTCTTTGTGGAAAAGTGGTATTTTATTATATGTTGTTGAGTATTCAAAGAATGACGATATCAGATGCATTGAACAGTGATAAAGAAACAGACGAGGTTCGGTGGTTAATTTGTCCATTGCTTTACGATCGCTTCAAAGGGGAAAAATGAACCGATAGAAAAAACATAAAAATAAAAACAAAACACATAATACTGCTAGACCAGAGATGTCTGGAAGTTGTTGATAATCCCCGGACTGAGTTCTTGGTATAGACACAGTCGTGTTGTTCATGTCCCTTTTTGAGTGATTGGCATCAATGTCCACAATGTTGTATTGCCAAAATGGTAGAAACACTGAAAATATTAAAGACACCAGACGTCCACAGAGAGTTCTTGGACTGTTTTGTCGTGAAAGAGATGAGCATTGTAAAAAATAAAAACGCCGACAATACCAGCTGTCCATCTAGGAATCTCTACAGATACTGAACCAAATTATACTTTCTAGACAATAACGAAGAAATTGTTCAAAAGTATCTAAAAGTTCTTTGGCAAATGAGACATGTAAGGGGAATAATCAGTGCTGTATTATAGATGAGTGAGAGCAACATGAAACAATTATTGAAAAAACTGAAAGATATTGATATTTAAAAGAAGCTAGAGGAATACAAGTAACTGTCATCTTTTCTGCATGAATCTTTTACACTTGTCCCTGTGGACAGTTAGCGGCAATCAATCTAAAAACATGTCCTTTATTGACACGATCCTGGTCATCAAAGGCACAGGAAGAACACAGCACAATAGATGATCTACAATGCGATACTATAGAAATAACCAAACATAGAGATTGATATACACCTACACAGGTTCATAAAATATGTATATAAAACTGAAAAGGTAAAATACAAAAAGAAAAGAAAATAATACGACATATGTGTTGATGTGTAGATGTGTAGATGTGAGTGCGTGTGTATGTGTTGATGTGTAGATGTGTAGATGTGTAGATGTGTGTGTCTGAGTATGTGTGTATATCGTCGTGAGAAATAAGTTTTCTTTGTAAAGGTTAAATGACGTTAATAAAATATATATTCCTCTCTTTCTCTCTCTCTCTTTCTCTCTCTCTCTCTCTCTATATATATATATATACATGTTCACACACACACACACACACACATATATATATATATATATATACATGTACTTGTATATATATATATGTGTGTGTACATGTGTGTATATGTATATATATATAAGTAGAAGGGTGTATTTAATTTGTTGGAAGTCCGACAAATATAAATGTTTATAACTGATTTAGAGCACTCAACAGTTTACTGGAGTAAATATTCAATGATATTAAATAAATGGAAACTATATTTATAAAACCTTATTTATTTTATTATATATATTTCAAGGGCTCCAAGACACATTGTTACGCTTTCATCAGATAAAATACAAAGTTTGCTTTATAAATAGAGACATACCCATGAAAATCATACATTATCGGTTGCATATTCTCTGGATAGTCAGACTATCCAGTGAATTTCCAACCGATAAGGTACGATTTTCATGGGTATGTCTCTATTTATAAAACAAACTTTGTATTTTATCTGATGAAAGCGTACCAATGTGTCTTGGAGCCCTTGAAATATATATAATAAAATAAATATGGTTTTATAAATATAGTTTCCATTTATTTAATATCATTGTATATATATATATATATATTCATGCACATGTATGTATATGTACATGTACATATACATACATGTATATGTCTCGCTCGCTTCACCCTATTCTACGTGTCCCTGTGACTTTTTGGGGTTGTTGCTCGCGCCGGCCAGAGGTATATGATCTTTGGTGCGAGGAGGTGCCAATGACAGCTGGAGGATCATCTAATTCATTCATATGTATTATGTATCCCATTTGCAACAACGCAGCACGCCATTTTTCATTTATATGTACATGTATATATATATATATATCATTATCTATAAAAGGCAGATTGTTGTTGTTGTTGTGTGTGTGTGTGTGTGTGCATGTTCCATGTTTATACATTTGCACAATTTCAAACCGATTCGACTCAACGTCTGTAAGAATGTTGTAAATGATCTAACTAAGTTCAACGACTATTTATTTCATTCAAACTCCCCACAATTACGGAAATAATGGATAAAACTAAATACATGACGCTTTACCCCTCTAATACAATCTGATAACCTCTCTCTACTCCCCTTAAAATTCGATAAAACTACATACATGCTGCACCTTTCTCTTATATACGCTTAAACTTACAAACTTCCTTTACGAACGTCGAAGAAAGAAGAGAGAAAGAAATGAAGGAGAGAGTGAGTGAGAGAGAGTGAGAGAACGTTTGTCTTTGAGTGTGGAACGGTCAAACATTTGTTTACTTCAATGACAACAATTATTCAAAAGCAACAGATAAATTTATTCAACAACAAAAAAAAAATAGCGATAAATCTTTTTTAAAACATCTCTCAACGAACGTGGCAGAAAGAAGTATCAGTTTATTTACTATACACAATAATATCCTCTATGAGGTCACTAAACCTGCTAGAAACAGCAGCTAACTCTCCCCCATATAACACCTCTCCCTACTGTCTTAAATTTAGAAAACACACATTAAACAACCATGCAGAACAACTCTATCGCAGCTCTGTTGTTCGGCTACGCGCGTGTTGCGCAAGTACTGTGAAACAATAAATTTCAACACTTCTTTGCACAGCGATAATATCCATAGGCGAAACTACAATTGTCACTGCTGGCGCAGCTCCTGCTTCGGCAGTCCAGGTCTGCAATTCATTCACCCAGTGCCTGGCAGACAAAAAAGTGCTGCCATAAAATGGGTGGTGCAACCTAACTTTGGTAACTTACTGACCCCGAGCAACGCCGGGCTTTAATGCTAGTATATATATATATATATATATATATATATATATATATATATATTCATTAGTTAAGCAAAACAATACCACAAATTTCACAAGGAATACATTATTAAAAGATTGTCAACATATTTAGTTTGATGTAAGGAATGTAGAGAATAATAATAATAATAATAATATTAATAATAATAATGCCCGTTTACAATTGTTTCGCTACTCCGTATAATATTTCTGGATCAGATGACTATGTATCATAATTGATCTGGTTCAGTTGAAAATAATTAACATATTTAAAAAAACAGAGTGGCTCATCGGAACTCAAAGGAATATAAATTAAAATAATGTTACATAATATAATGTTCCATGTATTAGTTTTTACTATGGTGCCTTTGTTTCATCAGCTGTCAGCCATAATCAAGCAGTACTCATCTGTCGAGGCTGCATTTTGTGAGATCTGCCTATGGATAACAAGATGGCTGCCAAAGGGCATATTTACCTTACTAATTAGAGGGTGGTTTCAGGGGAAGTAACTTCTCGAGAGATTAGAGATTGTGTGTATTTTATAGTTATGTGCTAGTAATTAAATTATTTAATTGAGAGACAATGTAGGGGAGGTAACTTATAATTATCGAGTTGTTCATAGCAATTTAACTTATTAGCTACAATTAGAGATGGGGCTACATGACTAAGTTGGGTCAAAAACTCTATTGGCGAAGGAATTAGCCCTTCGATGTTGACAGCTAATGGTTACCTCCGTTCTATCGTTAATTGGTAGAGGTCTTGATAGAGTTATGTAATATGCTTCCGTAACACAGAGATCACAAGATTTCCTTCGTCCATTGAACGGTTGGGCCCTAGCTACGATATCCCATTTTAGTGAGTGTTGAACGTTGTTTAATTTAAGGTTTTTAATGAGCCTAGCTAGCGATGTCGAACATCTGTTGCTAGGGTCTCGGAAGGAAAAAGAGTGCGCGTTATAGCGTACCTTAAAAGGGTTAGAGGTGGACCCGATATAAGAGCTGGTATTCGAAGCAGTCTCAACTGTGCACCTATAGACTGTTGGGTGTCAGGCAGTGTTCATTTAATGGGCATGCATTAGGGTACCGGCAGTTGCAGTTGCTTCTGCGGTTAGTGAGAGTAGGGTTATTTAACCTAAGCAGTTGGTCCGTGCTAGAAGGATTAGATGGGGGAGGTGTGCTACTAGAGTAATTATTGGTTTAGTGGCGTGGTGTATTTGATAGGGGTGGTGGTACCGCGGTGTGGGAGTTATAGTGTCTTAGCTTATGATGGTTACTGAACGCGATGAGGCTAGCTAGGTTAGGTGTAGTGGAGAATGAGATTTTAATGTTGTTTTTATTAAGGAGTTTGTAATATCTATGGTTAGGGGGGGGGGGAAGTGTTTGGATAGGATAGAAAAGAAGCGATTGGGGATATTAGTGGCTAGATTAGATGAGAATGGTGTGTTAAGCCAGGTGATCCTTCCTAGGGTTATTATTACCTGGGGGTTTGTTATTTGTCATCCCATTTCTCATTCCTATTCTAGGGTTGATTCTTAGTTTGCTACTAGGAGTGGGGAGCAGGCCGCTGCCACCATTAAAGTTCCCTGTATAGGTGCTGTTACTGCTAAAATTCCGGCGAATCTGGCTATATGCTAAGGTATTTCTAGTTCTAGTGTTAAGTTTATTATGGTGAGTTGCTGTGTTATGGCATTTTGGTATGTAATAATTTGATTGTTTATAACCAGATTCAGAGAGAGCTTTATTATAATATTGTGCGTGGTTTATAAATATCTCATTTGCTGATAGCATTGAGATCCTATAGGAGATAAATTTGATTACTGCTCTGATGATTGCCGGTGGGTGGTTAGAGTGTGGGCTAATATATGTGAGTATTTCGCCTGGTTTATGGTAAGGATTATAAAGGTTATTGTTGAGATCAAGGGTCACGTCTAGGAAGTTTACTACTTTATGGTTCAGCTCGATTTTATGGTTTAACCCCTCACGTTTTGGTTCAACCCCTCACGTTATGGTTTCACTCTTCATATCACGGTTTAACCCTTCACGTTATTGCTTAAACCCTCACGTTATGGTTTAACTCTCCACGTTATGGTTTAACCCTGGCGTTATAGTTTAACCCTGACGTTATAGTTTAACCCCTGACGTTATCGCCGTCGTTGCTACAATTCTTTTAGTTTGTGAGAATCGGCTCTAAAACATAATGGAGAGAGTTATCATTCTTGTATGACAGAGATTTAATTGTTTTCTGTTTAAATCTGACTTAAACAGTGCCGCCGTTGTTGTACTTCCAATTTATGAAAATATATGTTTTAAACACATATCTGAAGTCATTATTGTCATACATCGGTCTTTTCTGCCCTTAATAAATATCGTTTATTAAAGGCAAATCAAATAAAATATTCGCAATTTTTAATATCTACGACGGATACTTATCTGTAGATCAACTGAAGAGCAATCGGATTTGTAACTCTCTCCACCTATTTGCGAAGCAGTTCTACCGAAACCTGGATGTGTTAGTTATCATAATTTCGGTTTGTAATTCTTAATTATTCAATTCCAATACTGGATTTGAATAATCAAAACCGTAGCGGTATGTCGATTATCAAATCTTATATTTTGTCTGACGAAACGTACTTAAACACCATTGTACCTTTGAAATATGTATAATAAAATATATATTTTGATTATGAGAATATTTTTCATTTATTAATATTTTGAATAATATTAAATACTCCAGAAAAATCTCATGTCGAGTGCTTCTAATCTATTGTAAAATTGTTTCGTTGAATAATCAACGAGCCATAATAATCTTTGGTTATATATATATATATATATATATATATATATATATATATATATATATATATGTATATATATATATATATATATATAGTAATAATAATAAATTTGAAGACTAAAATCCAAAGAGGGCTCGATAAGGATAGCAGCGAATCTTTGCTTAAACTTTAATCTGTTATTTTAATATATATATATATGTAAAAGAAATCAAAGAACGCCTACATACTCATACAATTTTTCGTGGTTTACGTAAATATATATATATATATATATATATATATGAAGAAAAAGAGATGAAATCGAAAATGCAACTGGAGTCTTATTTTTAAAAAAAATATATATATTTATTTGGTTCCTTTACCGGTTTCGCAGTTCTTCTGCTTTTCAAAAGGTGAGTTGAGATGGAGGGTCTGTGGTTTTTCTCACATCTGGTTGGTCTCTGAATGTGACTTGTTTTATATGGAAAAAGTGGCTCGAAATGCCAGGTTTTTCGGGAAGTAATTTGATTGGTTTGTCAAGATGTGAGAAAAACCACAGACCCTCCATCTCAACTCACCCTTTGAAAAGCAGAAGAACTGCGAAACCGGTAAAGGAACCAAATAAATATATATATTTAAAAAAAAAATAAGACTCCAGTTGCATTTTCGATTTCATCTCTTTTTCTTTATACTTTCACTCGTGTAGGACACCTCGGTTATTTTTCATTTTGTAAAAAAAAACCTCACTTTCCAATATATATATATATATATGTGTGTGTGTGTTTGTCTCTCTTTATTATATTATGGACGCCATACTATCGGTAGAGAGTCGGACGCCTTACTTTGACGCATAGAGTTACGGCTCTTTATGGTCTGAGTTCAAATCCCGCCGACGTTAACTTTGCCTTTCATCTTTACAGGGTCGATAAAATAAAGTACCAGTAATACACTGGGATAATTATTGGCCTTGTGCCAAAAGTTGAAATAATTATATTATATTATAAACTCGGAAAATTTCTTTCTTGAGCTATTTTAATTATAAGGGACTATTGCGAGTTTTTAACTCAATATATACTTTTGATATATATATTTAAGTGTGTGTGTATGTGTGTGTGTGTGTGTGTGTATTATATATATATATATATAATATCTGGCTCGTGATCTGGGTTGGTACTCCAGACCAGACTCCAAGACTGCCTGATCCTCAGACCAGTGTTAACACAACAAAAAGCCCATCACATCTGAAGACCACCCAGCAGTAACAAGACACTAACAATGGAGTGACCAATGACGGGCCTAGAATCGGGCACACCTAGCCCGTGCATTACAAGAAAATATACGTGATCACACACATACATACACACTTGCATAAAATTCCTACGCTCACATTCAAATTCTACATGTACATACATATACATGCACACATACACACGTACATATATATATATATATATATATATATATATAGAGAGAGAGAGAGAGAGAGAGAGAGAGAGAAAATTGAGGTTGGTAATGGCACATGGAATATATAAGAGACAGAATACTTTTTTGTGAAAAAACATAATTTTATAAGGTAAGGAAATAATAAAGGGTATAAAAAATGACCGGTTTCGATGGGTCTGCAAAAGCCATCTTTTCAAATGTTGATTAATATTAAGAAAAATTAGTAATACGAAGAGTTAAAATTTGAGACTTGAAAATTCAAGTATAAAATTCATTGTGGGATTTCATAGCAGTTTTCATCTAGGTAGCAACAACAGGTTGACTGCTGTGTCCCTTTCTGGTAGTGAATGAGAAGTTATTTGGGGTGTGGGTTATTTTATAAAGGTCAGATTTAGCAATCGCCAGCTGCTGGTCAGTGAGGGGGTGGAAGCAATATACACACACATATCTTCCTGTGATGGGTAGGAGAGTGGAGCGTGATAGAAAAGGATTTAGTGCACTTACACCTATATATACACACATACCTTCATCCACACATACATACATATACATATACATATATATATATATATATATATACATATACACACATACATACACACACACATACATATACATACACACATACACACACACACACACATATATATATACACATACACACACACACATTATTAATTTTTCTTAATATTAATCAACATTTGAAAAGATGGCTTTTGCAGACCCATCGAAACCGGTCATTTTTTATACCCTTTATTATTTCCTTACCTTATAAAATTATGTTTTTTCACAAAAAAGTATTCTGTCTCTTATATATTCCATGTGCCATTACCAACCTCAATTTTCTCTATAACCTTCGTTTTGTGTAGAAAATTACACTTTTCATATATATATATATATATATATATATACAGATCCTCACATACACATAAATATACACACACATACATATACATGCACACATTCACACGTACATATATATATATATATATATACAGATCCTCACATACACATAAATATACACACACATACATATAAAAACACATACATACACATACACACACAAAAATTGCAAGAGTCTACCCTCAAATTCCTGCAGAAGTACATTGTGTGAGGGGTTCCTACGTAACCCTTTAGGTCAGAAGGGTCAGCGTCAGGTGTGATGCAGTCCATGTCTGTGGCGTGGTCAAAAAGGTAAGCACACCACTGCAATCGTTAGGTAAATGAGTCCGTGTACTGTGCCATCCTACACTGGTAAGTGATGCTATCTGGTATTTGTATGTTCTGCATCGAGTGCTGACATTGGAACTCTCACTAGTTTTCTTGGTACTTACTGAACCTTTTGCATACACACACACACACACACACACACACACACATATATATATATATATATATATATATATATGGGCTTCCTGATGATTTCTCCGGAATGAAACAGTTCTAGTCCTGTAGAAGCCTTTATATATTAAATATATGTATACATATATGCATATATATATATATATATGACCCTCCCAAAGTATAACAACATATATATATATATATATATATATATATATATATATGTTGTTATACTTTGGGAGGGTCATGTTGCCAATGAGAAACACACGCAGCAGTTTGCTTTCACTTCAATTTATTATAAATTTCCGGTTGATTGGTTGGTTCCACAACTGGACGGTTGTTCATATATTGTCAAAGTTCTTTCGTGACACATTCTGTGACCTCTTCCGTGACTAGGGATTCTTTTCTTTGTTTTGTGCCTCTCCTTTGTTCTGTCCTACACCATCTTGTTTTGTGTGTGTGTTGTATGCTTAGTTTGCGCATGTGTTACATCCGGGTGTCTGTGTGTGTTTTTATTTGTTTATTTATTTGTTTATTTACATGTTACTAGTTAGTTGTTTGTTCTATGTGTGTGTGTTTTCATTTTGTCCTTAATTGTAAGTTGTGATGTTACTATTCCATTCATGTTTTCTATTTAATTTTGGTTGGAGTTCATTTATGTTTATTGCCTCTGTGATTTGTCTAAACAAATTGCGTCTTTTCTGT
The DNA here is from genome assembly GCA_964016885.1 of Eledone cirrhosa. Taxonomy (NCBI): domain Eukaryota; kingdom Metazoa; phylum Mollusca; class Cephalopoda; order Octopoda; family Eledonidae; genus Eledone; species Eledone cirrhosa. The sequence goes on from OZ024755.1 coordinate 38,655,860, forward strand.
GTGTAGATTTTATTTTTATTTCTATGTTCTCTAATTTGCCCTTATGTTCTATTTTAGCATGTTGGTGGAGTACTGATGAGTCTTTTCTATTTTGGAGTTCTCGCCAGTGTTCATTTAATCGTTTTCCTATGCTACGAGCTGTCTCACCTATGTACACTACATTCTTATCTTTACATTGTCCCTCAGTACATCTTATGCTATATACTACATATTTAGTTTTACAGTTAATATGGGGGCTTAGTTTACAGATTATGCATTTCTTATCCATACAGGGAGGTCTTTGAAAAGGGTATGTATTACTAATTAGTGTTTTTATGGACGTACCTGGTCTTTCTATCTTAATATTAATTTTATGTTTATCTAGGGCCCTTCTAAATTTGTAAGCTAGTTCACCTCTAGGGGTTGTATTGATGAACATTACATTCTGGTATTTATTACTATCATACCATGAGTTTATTTTATTAACCTTATTCCTAGTTCTATCTATTCTATTCCAAAATTTGCTCCTATACAAGGGGCAGGTCCCATTTGTATCATTATTTACCATTTTTTCCCATTTGGTTCTGGCTCCTCTATATACTCTGAGTTTATCTCTCTGATTCTAACCAGAGAACTGCATACGGTGGATGAAGTGTTGTATGTGTCTCTCTAGTTCTTTGGGGTTACACATGCGGGACACGTTCATCATCACCCTTACTAAATCCGCAATCAATATGTTGATTTTGGTGTGGTCCGAAACAGCTGAGTTTCGGTGGATCAGGTATTTGGAAGTCATGGGTTTGACATAATGGGAATGGAGGATTTGTTTTTTGTTATTAATGTTTTTTGTTATTAATTCAACAACAACAACAACACAAATATATACGGCAACACTACAGTGGACTCTGATGAATTGTCCATCCTACAGCTACCACCTAAATATACCACATATAATAAGGTATATATGATAAGATGCTTGTCAGAAATAGAAAAATCATTTACAAAATTACGTTGGAGCCTCAAAAACACAAACAAAAATAACACGAACAACACACGCACACACATACACACACACAACACATCCCAACAACACACACAACAATAATAACAACATACACAGAGACAAGAGCAATAACAACAACAACAACAACACACATCAACAAAAACAACACACATATCCTATGCCTCCCACCCCCACCACAATCTTAACAGACACACAGACACAGAAAACAAATGACAGTCACACAGAGGTGAGAGAGGTAGAAAGACTAATGACAGGAGAAATAACCAGGACGAACACACAGACACACAAAATAGATTAGATAATAACAATGAGTCAAAGGGAAGAGACAGGAGTAACAATGAGAGACATAGAAGCAGCCGTGAGGCTGCTGGTAGAAATAGAAACAACAACACAACTAATAATAGCAATAGAACACACAACACAACCTGTAATTCCACTTTCTATGACCCTTCCGATATGTCCTACGACTTCGTCGAGTTCACGCCACGATTTTAGCTTTTAACAAACGCACGCAATTACCGTCGCAGGTCGATGAACAAACAGAAGAAAAATTTAATATAGCTAGATCTAAACTTAGAAATATTATAGAACAGAAAGAAAGAAAATAGAATGGAGGCCCAGCAACTGGGAGAAAAATCCGCAAATGGCTTGCGTAAGCTCATGCAGCGCTCACGTAATGGAGAGATTGCATGCTTTCCAATAGACAAGTCTGGCAGAATGTCGGTTGAGAGTCTGTCAAACTACATCCAAGCAATGCAACCCCACATCATTAACACAAGAGAAGTAACACCACAATAGCATGAGGATAGGGAGAAAACCTTCAACGCTCATATGATGATGTGGACAAACATAATGCAGCCAATAAACGGACTGCCAACAACTTACAGGCCTGGAACAATGACGTGCCAGCGTTGTATGGGAAAAGACCATAAGACGAACAGTGACCCAGTCACAGGGCCACCAACACGGCCAGTCTGTGGAACTAACATTGCTAGCAACGACAGACTTTCCTACTTCCTCTCCCTGATCGTACGCCCCATCATTGAAATGTCCCCGGATATATGTGACAGCACGAAGGACCTCCTCAGCCGAATCAGCTAAAATAACCTGTCTAGGGACCTAACAGACTGTATAATAGGTAGTATTGATGTAGTGTCCCTATATCCATCCATTGACGTGGATTTTGCTGTGGAGAAATGCGTGGAAATGATCAGTGAGAGCAATGTTGAATTCCGTGGGATTGATACCAGTGAGATGGGACTCCTACTTAAACTCACATATAATAATGATTACCTATGATACGTATGACCTTAGCAACCTCTTCCCCACAAGGCCAGCAAGAGGCAGACACCTACCATTACTTCATTGGCCAAGAAAACCCACACAGAAAGATGGAACGGGTGGACTAGAGCCATACGGGCCCCCGAAAACCATGATGAACTAAAGAAAATGATTGTACATGCTGTGTGGGCCAGTATAAAACTAACCCTTAAGGAACATATGTTCAAATTTAATGGAAAAACATATGCCCAAGAGGAGAGAGCAGCCATTGGCGTTAGCATTGCAGGTGACATAGCTAACCTATTTATGGTTTTGGTGGGGCAAAAAACTTAAAGAACAATTAGAAGACAACAATCTCTTAACCCTGATTATGTACTCCCGCTACGCTGATGATATAAACATCGTAGTAAAAACACCCCTACTACAGAACAGCCAGGAATTAGAGAAAAACACCATGGAAAGCATCCAGCAAATAGCTAACTCCATCCGCCAGAGTGCATACTTACATTTATATATATATATATATATGCAATATAGAAATGGCTTCTACAGGACTAGAACTGTTTCATTCAGAGGAAATCACCAGGAAGCCCTGATGATTTCCTCCGAATGTAACAGTTCTAGTCCTGTAGAAGCCATTTCTATATTAGATATTTATACTCTGCTATGTATTGAGTACGTTACTTACTGTGTCTACCCTCGATTGAACCTGGGATAAACATATATACATATATATATATTAGTGTGTGTGTGTGTGTGTGTGTGTGTGTGTGTGTATGTGTGTGTGTGTGTGTGTGTGTGTGTGTGTGAGAGAGTGCATATATATATGTATAAATATATAGTGAAAGAGTTAAGAATAACATGGTCGGCTGTACAAAAACGGTTTATTTACAGTATTAACAATTGTTTCATTAATCAGGTGAGTCTAAAGGCCGCGGATCGCTAGAAATTTCGTCACTCGACCTTAATTACAGTGTGTGTCTCTGATCAAATCATCGGAATACTACAAGAACCACCTGCGTGAGGATTCTCTTCAACTCGCCACCTAACTAAGGAAACTTCTTGTTGAGTCAAACAACGCCATACGTTAAAACTAATCTCAACACAGAGTACTCACAACCTCTAACTGGATAACCTAAAAGGATAACTTGTTATCATATATATATATATATATATATATATATATATATAGGAAAAGGTACGACCCCGACGGCAGAGCAATAGCCGTCGAAACGGCTTGAGCTCTGCCGTCGGGGTCATACCTTTTCTTATTACCCACTCTACTACCCTAAGTATTGAGTTCTCTGGTGCGTTATGGTCCATCTGGTTCCATACGACAATTCCTTCTTCGTTATATATATATATATATATATATATTTATTAAAATAATAGATTAAAGCTTAAGCAAAGAATCGCTGCTTTCACCCTTAACGGGATCTTCTGAAACTATATATATATATATATATATATATATATATATATATATATATATATATATATATATATGTATATATATATATATATATATATATATATATGTATATACATATATATATACATATATATATATATATATATATATATATATATATATATATATATATACATATATATATATATATATATATATATATATATATATATGTATATATATATATATATATATATATATATGTATATATATATGTATATATATATATATATATATATATATATACATATATATTTATGTATATATATATATATATATACACATATATATATATATGTATATATATATATATATATATATATATATATATGTATATGTATATATATATATACATATATATATATATATATGTATATATATATATATGTATATACATATATATATATATAAATATATATATATATGTACATATATATATGTATATGTATATATATACATATATATATATATATATACATACATATATATATATATATAAATATATATATATGTATGTATATATATATATATATATATAAATATATATATATGTATATATATATATATGTATATGTATATATATATATATATATATATATATATATATATATATATATATACATACATATATATATATATATATATATATATATACATATATGTATATTTTATATAATTCTGATTAATGATTATTTCAATTCAATTATTATTCAATTCATTCATTCATAGACCCTCATCTTTGAAGGTGGGCTACACTCATATATGCTTATGTTTAAATATACATGTGTTTCCTCTGACTATATATATATATATATATATATATATATATATATATATATATATAGTAAGAATATTTTCGAAACAGTGAGTTGGTTTGAAATTATTAGAAATGTAAGCTATCGCCGTATTTTGACTAAAGAAATTAAAGAAATTATTTAGCCTGATAGTGGGGTTAAGAACCCTCGGAGCAATGGAAAAAGATGAGTATTGACGTACACGTCAATACTCATCTTTTTCCATTTCTCCGAGGGTTCTTAACCCCACTATCAGGCTAAATAATTTCTTTAATTTCTTTAGTCAAAATACGGCGATAGCATATATATATATATTTATTAAAATAACAGATTAAAGTTTAAGCAAAGAATCGCTGCTTTCGCCCTTAACGGGATCTTCTGAAGATCCCGTTAAGGGTGAAAGCAGCGATTCTTTGCTTAAACTTTAATCTGTTATTTTAATAAATATTTTCTCTACGGTTCTTATATATTTGATATATATTTATCCTTATCTAGCCCTCTTTGGATTTTAGTCTTCAAATTTATTATTATTACTATATATATATATATATATATATATATATATATATATATATATATATATATATATATATATATATATAGTCAAAGGAAACACATGTATATTTAAACATAAGCATATATGAGTGTAGCCCACCTTCAAAGATGAGGGTCTATGAATGAATGAATTGAATCATAATTGAATTGAAATAATCATTAATCAGAATTATATAAAATTATAAAAGTTTGAAGAACAGACATAAAATTTACCTAATTCTTCTCCTTAGTCCAGAGAAATTAACTAAATAAATAATCAATAATTGTTTCTACTTTTGGCACAAGGCCAGCAATTACCCAGTGCATTACTGGTACTTTATTTTATCGACCTCGTAAGGATGAAAGGCAAAGTTGATCTCGACGGGATTTGAACTCAGAATGGCAAGGGCCGTAACTCTATACGTCAAAGCATGGCGTCCGACCCTCTACCGATACTGCCAATCAATAATGAGGAGCCGTTGAGGAAATAACAGCACACGCTGGATTCTAAAACCTTTACACCTTATCATAAACCTAATGAAAAACTGTTTTACATTGATAGCAATTCTAACCACACTAGATCTGTCTTAAATTCTATTATTAAAGGTGTATCTAATAGAATTAGTAATTTATCCTATAATGAAGCTATCTTTAACCAAAATTATTATAATAAAGCTTTATCACGTTCTGGCTATAAAAAAAAAAATTAAATTTATGCCTAAAAACTCTTTTGCTTGCTATAATAAATAACCTAATATTATTTCACATAATATGGCTATGAAAAATCCTAGAAATATACAAACTAAAAAGATAATAATATTATTAACGGAAACACTGGATTAAATAATGACAGGCACCCTTTTACAGTTCCTCCCAGAACTAATGGCTATTTTCTCTATAATAAACATCTTAAAGATAAGAAAAATATTGTGAATAAAAAGCAGAGTAATAACACTAAACCTAACATCTGTAATACTAAACATAATACTGAAGGTAATAATCATAATAATTTAAATCCTAATCACTTTAAAGATACAATTATTAGTAACAAAAATATAAAGAATAAAAGAAGTCTTAATTAATATTTTAATCCACCTTTCAACTTAAATGTTTCTACAAATATACCTAGAGTATTCTACTCTATTATTGAAAATAATATCCCATTTAATCACAAATACCATAATTTAATTAATAAAAACACCATTAAAATCTCTTACTCTACCACACCTAACATTGCTAATCACATAGCAAGTAGTAATAACAAGAAAATAAATAAATATTTTACTTCTTATAACTTCTCATAACAATTCACAACCAGTAGGAACGCTTAACAATATTGTACCTAATTATTTTAGTAACCACTCTCAGAATACATTACTATCTAGGACTTATAGGAATATTAATAGTAATTCTAGTAACTCATATATCTAACTCTAATGACTCTTCACATCTTTACCCTCAAATCACTAGTTATAATTGTAATTGTAGACCTAATAATGTTTGCCCCCTTAATGGAAACTGCCTTGTTAAGAGTATTATTTATTCCTGCACTGTCATAACTTCCACCAACTCCAAAACCTATATCCGTTCTACATCGAATAGTTTCAAAACGAGGTATAATTCCCGTCTTCATACTTTCAAGAACTCTAACCTTAAGCATGCAACCTCTTTATCTAATTTCATATCATTTCTGAAGAGTAATAATACTCCTTACACCCTGACCTGGAATGTGATTGCTAAACCTCCCAATAAATTTTGTAACTTTTGCCTTCTTGAGTCTCATACTATTATTTATTCTAAACTAAATTTATTAAATAGGAAATCTGAATTTGTTTCCCACTTGTCCTCATATTATTCACCATTCTTTTCACTACTTTAGTCATTTACTATTTATTATAACCACCCCTTCACATTTAGGCAACTTAATATTACATTGTTTCCAAAGAAGCCCACTTATATTTATTTTTGCTAATATTATATATAATAACCATTGCCTCACACTTTATTTTCGATACTTGTATAATTAACTAGTATAATTCTTTATCCTTTAATATTGCTTAACATTTTAAGTATATATAATTAATTTTTTAAATAATACATAACATTTTAGCATACATAGATAAACAACAGTAAGTGATTAAATGATTTAAACACTCTTTGATTGTCATCTACATTGTATTTCGACTCTGTAGTATACTTGTTATTTTACATTGAGCTATTTTCATACTTGTAATTGGGTAATATTTATTATTACATACATTATATATAAATTTATATATAGCTGTAATTATATATAAGGAATAGATTAATTTAACACTTGAAATAACAGAAAGAGGATCTTACAATTTAGGACGCTAGTCCTTCATCAGAACAAAGTATGAAAAGTTAGATAGATTGAAGGGTGGTCAAGGCGGAATCGGAAAAAAAGTTTTAGAGAAAAATTACAAATCTATTCATGTTGCCATCTCTTTGAAAACCTGACTTATATTTACACACACACACACACACACACACACACACACACACACACACACACACACACACACACACACACATATATATATATATATATATATAAGAAGAAGTTAGTAAGCCCATGGGTACTAAGTACCCCTAGAAATACAGAAATACATAGGTTGTCTATGATTTAAGGTTGTTCTATGGTATCAATTTGACATACCAGAACTATAATATTAATATAAGCAGAACAAGCAAAATTCAACCAATTTTTTAAAATAAATTAAAAAATATAATTTAAATATTTACCTATTCATATGGCTCTTACCGATCGGTTTCGCCTTGTAAAACACCAGAGACCCAATGGATTTCTAACCGATCGGTTAAGAGCCATATGAATAGGTAAATATTTAAATTATATTTTTTAATTCAACCAATTTTAAAAAATTGGTTGAATTTTGCTTGTTCTGCTTATATTAATATTATAGTTCTGGTATGTTAAATTGATACCATAGAACAACCTTAAATCATAGACAACCTATGTATTTCCAGGGGTACTTAGTACCCACGGGCTTACTAACTTCTTCTATCACCCTCCATTTGTTGAGAACAATCATGTTGTTTCTATTTAGCTGCTATTTTTAGTAACGAGATAGACAACACGTCTATGTTTTTCCCGCTTTCACCTCGGGTAGTTCACGTACAGGTCATTTTTCGGCCTTTTGGATCTGTGCTAGCTGGCAGATAACAATATATTTTATCGTTCCTGGGTCTTTAGCCCTAGGAAGGGAAAATGCTTCTCTGATGAGCCTTGATTTTCAATTAGAAATCCATTGGGTTTCTGGTGTTTTACAAGGCGAAACCGATCGGTAAGAGCCATATGAATAGGTAAATATTTAAATTATATTTTTTAATTTATTTTAAAAAATTGGTTGAATTTTGCTTGTTCTGCTTATATTAATATATATATATATATATATATATATATATATATATATATATATATAGAGAGAGAGAGAGAGAGGGAGATAGTATAAAGTTTATTTGCGTGTATGGAGGTGGTGAGGGTATGTTTCTCGTTGGTGCAGCAGTGGGTGGTGGTATTTTATGTCTTCGGTGAATTGGCAGTATCGGTACAGGGTCGGACAAGCTTTCCAGCATAGTTACGTCCCTTTACGATCTGAGTTCAAATCCCGCTGAGGTTAACTTTGCCTTTCATCCATACAGAGGTCGATAAAATAAAGTACCAGTAATACACTGGAATAATTGCTGGCCTTGTGCCAAAAGTAGAAACAATTATTATTATTTGCTAGGTGAGGAGGAAGGGTCTGTATCTGTGACATTTGTATGACCTCTGAGATTGAAGCTGTTGGTGTTAAGTTTAGTCAACTCCTACATGAAAGACATGTGCAGACAAAGAATTCCAGGGGAATCACGTTCTGGGCGGAGGGAATGTGTATAGGTTCATCGTGGCTATTGCTGGGTCTGAGGAGATGGACACTATATGTATGACGAGAGACAAATGAGGCAGGAGTGCCTGAATGAAAATGTTGTGAGTATACATCATTGTAGTAGTAGTAGTAGTAGTAGTAGTAGTAGTAGTAGTATAATGAGGCGTGTCTGTCAAGTATTGTCAGAGCTTTCTAAATGTGTCCTTTTCAGGTATTATCGGGGCTCTCTAATTCTGTCCTATCCAGGTATCATCAGAACTCTCTAATTGTGCAATGTTCAGGTGTTGCCAGGGCTCTCTAATTGTGTGCTAATTTAAGGGCTATGGGCTACACACATGTTTCAGTCAGATACAATCAATAAAGCAAATGAACAATAAATCAGATCTTTCACTGATTGCAGTCATATAAGACATGGCCTTAAAAGTTTAGACGATGCTAGGAATTATTCCAATCAATTACTTATCATCGATCTTTATTTTTCTGAAGTACTACGTTGCAGGCAGCAGAAATGCAAGAAAACACACACTCACAGATACACACACAGAGACACACTCACACATACACACGCACACACACACATATACACACAAAGAACATAAATGTGTTTCAAATAATCTACTTAGGCAGAGTTGCAATTATTAAGAAATTGTCCACTGATTGAGTCATCTTTTCCCCGAGCAACGTCGGGTACTACTGCTAGTTTAATATATTGGCTCAATTTAATCCGAAATAAATATATTATAGAGAAACAACTTGAGAAAAATATGTCAAAAATGTAATCCTACTAATATAAATTGACTTTTATTTACGATGAAATTGCTAAAGAAATAATGGTTTCTTATAAAGGCACAAGGCCAGCAATTTTGGGGTGAGGGAAAAGTCAATGAAATTGACCCCAGTGCGTGACTGGTACTTTATTTTATCGACCCCGTAAGGATGAAAGGCAAAGTTAACCTCGGCGGGATTTGAACTCAGATCATAAAGGGCCGTAACTCTATGCAGCAAAGCATGGCGTTCGACCCTCTACCGATACTGCCAATCCACCGCCCTCAAATTGCTAAAAAATAATTGTTTCTACTTTAGGCACAAGGCCAGCAATTACCCAGTGCATTACTGGTACTTTATTTTATCGACCCCGTAAGGATGAAAGGCAAAGTTAACCTCGGCGGGATTTGAACTCAGATCATAAAGGGCCGTAACTCTATGCGGCAAAGCATGGCGTCCGACCCTCTACCGATACTGCCAATCCACCGCCCTCAAATTGCTAAAAAAATAATAATCACTTTTTAGTGATCCAAGAAGTTGAAATACAAGCGTGAACACAGTGAGTGTATGGAACGTCAAAGTATTTTCTAAGAGCAAAAATATACAATATTCGCTGTCCTGGCATTCGCGGTTCTGGTTATTCGCTGATTTTTTCGCGGAAGCCACCGCATATTCATGGAATCATAAATATCTTCCGCGTTTTTTATGGCTTTTTTCGTGGCAATATATATATATATATATATATATATATATATATATATATATAGAATGAGGAATGTTCTAATAACTGACCAATGAGAGGAGAAGGGGACCTTTGACACTGAAATTCGTTTGTTTGAATTCATATGACTCCAGTTCCTCAGTGAAATAACAATCCAACAAGGAACTGGGCATATCAGAGTATTGACAATATTATACACCTAAACAACATATGTACTTGCCTATACCATACTAATTCAAACTGCCTGAAGAGGTCACAGCCAAAGATGGCTGTCACTGAAATATATATAGCAGTAATAAATGAAGCTAAATTTTAATCATTTGACTTTTATTTAACATTATTTTACACTACTCCGGAGTAACCAAACCAACCTGCGCACTTCGTCGAGTGCTCCAGCCTGCATACTGAGGTGTTGGTATACAACCAACATAAACTCAATATATATATATATAAAATATTAAACATTAAATGTTTAATATTTTATCTTGACTCTGTATACCGTTTATCTTTCACCGAAAGTGATTTTTCATTACATCTCTTCTTTCCATGATATCCGGAATACATTGAGTTCTTCATACGGATTGGACACTACCGTAAACTCTTGGTAGATTTATCTACATATATATATATATATATATATATATATATATATATATATATATATATATATATATATATATATATACGATATTAAACAAATGGAAACTATATTTATAAAACCATATTTATTTCGTTATATATATTTCTGGGATATCATATTAAAAATATGTTATGCCTTCCTCAGACAAAATACAATACATAAGCTGTTTTATAAATAATTAGTGACATACCTTGTAATAATGCAACTTCCTTTTAAAAAGTTGATTTGGTAGTGAAACTGTTATGATAGTTATATAGAAAGAAAACGAAGATGAGAAGAAGAAGGTGAAGAGATGTATGTAAATAAAAAAGAAGAAGATGAAGAGATGTATGTAAAGAGAAAAGAGATGTATGTAAAGAAAAACAACGGAGCGAGATAGAGAGACAAGGATAGAGAGAAATACATTGATGGTGAAAAAAAACAAACAACATAGTAGGCTGCTTTTTGACAGATGATCATCGTATATGTGAGAGGTTAAGGGAAGGGATACAGTTAGATTAGTGTATAGGAGAAAAAGAAAGAAAGATGATATATTTAAAATATATAAAAAATATATTATGTCTCATCCATTTGAATTATCAATTTTTATGAATTAGGCATTATAATGTAAATATCAGTATTCATGAATGAGACACATATCTATAATGTGTAAAAAAAAGTGACCACATGCTCAGTTTAAAAATTCTTAGGTCTATAAGCAAAATCTGAGACAAAACTTCAAACATAAGTATATATGCATTCTCGTGAAAAATGAGAAAAGAGAAGGTTATCTCAAATTCAAGTTGATAAATATAGACGCACAAGTGAACCTAGGTGATACGCTGCACTGATTCTTATATTTCATGAAAAACTTCAATGTGTCAGAAAAGAAAAACTTCAATGCGTTAGAAGAGATTCCACCCTACATACATTTACATACATATATACATATATATAGACACAAAACATATAAGATATACATTAACATCTTAAATAATCATCGATCAAGCATAGAGTAGACAACAGATATCAATATTAAAATTAAAAACGCCAAGAATATCTTCGTCACTCCACAGAGTATCTAGGGACGCAAGAGAACATAGTATGCCACGCATATCGGTCATAGAATCAGAGTCAAAAGCAAACAAGACCAAAATTGCTCACCAAGCCTTATTTATCAGAAATCATTCAAAACTTATTCTACAAATGCTCTTATATTTATTATAGAAGTTTATCCAGCTTAAAAATTTATTCAAAAGATTGGGACCAACGCCAATTTTAGGGTAGTTTATTTAATCTCATTAATTATATATTCATGCGGAAAGGTTTTAAAGAAATTGAAGGAATCGAAAGATTTATCGCCAAGTATCACAAATAGTCAAATACCTTAAGTAAATATACTACATTTTATACTACATTTTAAATTTATATTTATATTTAAATGTTGAGTTCAATCTATGTCTGCAACAGCTGAATAAATTGGTTCGTAAATTAAGGGAATTTTTAGATTTTAATATAAAGAATATCTCCTCCGCGCAGAGGTCACAAGTCTCAGAAGAGGAATTAAAAGGAATCCCTTTTGAGACTATATTCCAAACCATCGAATATCCAACTTTATCATGCTTAAGTTGCCAGAGTAACCCTGACAGCGATGTTGATGATTTTTTATTTGGATCCGTGAAAGAATTTTTGTGATTATTATAGCGAAGTTTAAATTCTGTCGAGGTGGAACCAACATAATTAAAAGAATTTAAATCAGTTCTAACATTACAGTTGTATATTATATTTTTAACTAAGCAATTGTTATTTAGCGGACATTTAGATCTATCTCCACAGTTACAGTTTTTTAGTTGAATATTGTTTAGGCTATTTTCGGTATTTTGGCTAGGTTTTAGATTCCTATTATTTATTCTATTAATATTTTGTGCTAAATTTTTGGTGGACGAGTACGTTAATTTTATAGTATGTCTATTAAAATTTGAGTGATACTTATGTGTTCTAGGGAAGCGTTTGTCAAGAGCATTAAAAAATAGTTTAGCGATGTGGGTTTTAATGTTTAGTGAGAAAGGGGGGGGGGGGCAAACCATATTATATTTCTAGTTCTATTTCTTTTCTGGTTTTTGAAATTATTGTAGTGCTTTCTATTATAGTTAAAGTTGTTACTGTAATTAAAATTGTTGTTATTTTGGTTAGTTTGTCTATTATCGATGTACATAATTTTATCACTATATCCTGCTCTAGCTAAAGCATCATTATAATATTGGGCTTTTTCGTCAAAAATATTTTTATTGGAAGAGATTCTAGAGATACGTTTTTGAACAGAGTTTACTATAGTATTTTTGACAGATCTGGGGTGATTGGAGCTAAAATTGACATAATTCAAGTTTTCATTTAACTTGTGAAATGGATAGTGAAGACATGTGTTGAGATTAAATGTTACGTCTAGGAAATTGACTATTCTATGGTTATTCTCAATTTCTATTTTTAGATTAAGGTAATTAAAAAATTGTATAATTTGTTTTCTTTTCTTATTTAGTTCAGAGTTATTATTTTCAATAAGTAAAAGCATGTCATCTCTATATAAACCTCCGGTAACACCGGGTATTTTCCTATGCAGCGAATTAATTATAAATAGGCCCACAAGGTCCGTTACCTGAGCTGAGTCTGATGATCCCATAGTAATGTCAAAATTATTATCTCTATCTGCCCTAGTCCATAGTTGGTTATTAAATTCTATCAAAGTTTTCCTTGCCGATAATATAATGTGCATTTCATTGCTAGTTAGGTCTGTATGCTTGAATGCGTAATTTAGTGCCTTATTAAGTAGATTAGGGGTAATGGATGAATAGTAGTTAGCAATATCTAGTTGAATAAATTTATTATTATTGTTATATTTAATTTCATTAAACCACTCAATGACCTCCCCAGTACCCTTCCACAAGGTCAAGCCAGGTAAACAATTCAAGTCCTTAATTTGCTGTATCACTCTGTCTAGAATGTTCTTGCTAAGTTTACCCAGGTCAGATTTTGATGGTGCAGTCAACCTGACTGGCAAGTCATTTTCAAAATTTCTCTTGTGATCTTTCATATTGATCTTGGGTTTCCTAGGCACGAAAGGTTGTGTTTTGTTCTCAATTTCCAACTCATGCATTATACATGATGCCTCAACATTCATTTTCTCAAGTTCAGCCTTATCTGCTACCTTGTACTTTTTCCTTAGTTCTTTCAGTATGAGGCCATTATACATGTCTTTTTCCACTCCATAGAGGTTGTTGGTTTTGTCCGATTTCACCAAGATCTTCTCTGTTCTCTCTAAGCTCGCAATGTTATCCTTAATGCTTTTCAGATATTCCTGGCCATTGAAGCTTCTCTTGAATCTGACTCCTTGTATGATAGAAATTATATCGTTTTCAAAATCATTCATTTTTTTTTACACATTATAGATATGTGTCTCATTCATGAATACTGATATTTACATTATAATGCCTAATTCATAAAAATTGATAATTCAAATGGATGAGACATAATATATTTTTTATATATTTTAAATATATCATCTTTCTTTCTTTTTCTCCTATACACTAATCTAACTGTATCCCTTCCCTTAACCTCTCACATATACGATGATCATCTGTCAAAAAGCAGCCTACTATGTTGTTTGTTTTTTTTCACCATCAATGTATTTCTCTCTATCCTTGTCTCTCTATCTCGCTCCGTTGTTTTTCTTTACATACATCTCTTTTCTCTTTACATACATCTCTTCATCTTCTTCTTTTTTATTTACATACATCTCTTCACCTTCTTCTTCTCATCTTCGTTTTCTTTCTATATAACTATCATAACAGTTTCACTACCAAATCAACTTTTTAAAAGGAAGTTGCATTATTACAAGGTATGTCACTAATTATTTATAAAACAGCTTATGTATTGTATTTTGTCTGAGGAAGGCATAACATATTTTTAATATGATATCCCAGAAATATATATAACGAAATAAATATGGTTTTATAAATATAGTTTCCATTTGTTTAATATCGTAAACCTACTCCAGAAACTGTCGAGTGCTTTTATATCAGTTATAAAATATTTACTCGTTGTAACCCAACAATCTTAAATAAAACTTTTGCATATATATATATATATATATATATGCAATGTCTCAGGAAAGAATCGCTGAATAGATTTTACGGGCTACGGGCATAACCAACCGGAAAGAGACCCAGGGGTAGACCCAGAGCAAGATAATTGGGTAACGTCCATTGGCTGGTCACGCTTGGGGAGCCAGCTGGAGATGGTTGCTTCTGACGGGACCGTCTCAAGAAGAAGAAGAAGAAGAAGAAGAAGAAGAAGAAGAAGAAGAAGAAGTAAAGCCATTTGTTTTTGACGATGAAAAGTCGGGCAGAGCAACTGAAATTGGAGAAGAAGTCACAGGAAATACAAAAAAGTCATCCTTTCTCATTGAAACAATTCGAGAACTTTTGTTTTTCGACTTAACATCAACGTAGGACAAATTCTGAGGCATTGTGGCATTGGAAACCTGAGTTTGTGGTTCGTGACAAAGTTTTTGATATGTGAAATGTGTGACAACCGACGTCGGACTTGTGAAAATATCTTCAACATTGTGAATATGTATGGTTCCACATTTATTGGAAATATTGTCACCACTGATGGGACTCCTATTAATCAATTCCTTCCTACGAATAATGGAAACTTCTAAATGAAACCCCATCAAAACAATTGAGAAGTGAAACAAGTCATCAATGTGCATAGATTATCACAGTTTTCTGAGATTAACACGGCATTGTGTAAATTGTTTTGCTGATAGAAACCCCAAAGGGAGCTAAACCTTAACAGTTGGAACCAGAAACAACATGGATTTTTCCAGTTTTAACATCCAATCGAACGGTAATTTTTTGTAAGAGACGAGATTTCATCTTTGAATGAACTTTGATGCGTTTCAACTATTTATTTTGATGATTTCTAGTTCAACAAGAGAAATCTAACCATGTAATATTACACAACATGAACCGTTTTTTAAAATCATGCACTAAAAATTGTAAACACAAGTGATGAATTAAAACAAAAATATCTTTTGTTTACCTGTAAGGTCTTAAGGACGTTCGAAAAAGGTTAAAACATTTAGCAATTATTTTCATATTTCCCCACTTCTTATTAAACGCACCACACACACACACACACACACCCATATATATATATATTTAGGGAGGGACATGCTTCAATATTGCCAGAAATATATTGATTTTCATATAAAAAATCATGCAAAACCAATTCATATATATATAAAACCACAACTGAATACTAACCCATACAATTACTAATACTCTTTTATTCCTAATTAAACCATTTTTCAACTGTGAACAATTTGTCAGCATTTTCTATTCCGTTTACCAATATATATATATATATATATATATATATATATATATATATATATATATATATATATATATATAATTGTTTCTACTTTTGGCACAAGGCCAGAAATTAACAGTACATTACTGGTACTTTATTTTATCGTCCCCATAAGGATGAAAGGCAAAGTTGACCTCGGCGGGATTTGAACTCAGAATAGAAAGGGCCGTAACTCTATGCATCAAAGCATGACGTCCGACCCTCTACCGATACTGCCAATCCACTAACGTCTGATCGAGAGCTTTATTCGGTTTGTGGAAAGGAATTCATTCCTTTGTTCAAAATTTAAATTTTGACCGCCAAAAACCGGGGCTCGCCTCCCTTTGGGAAAACCATGTGACCGCCAGCAGTGTTAGTGCTAAAACTCACACCCGGCAGCGGCAGAGAACGGATACCTGTTGAGAAAGTGAAACCTCTGTTCGATCTTCCAAAACCAATAACTTGGATACACCGCAAGTGGATTTTGTTGATTTCGAATTCACAGAAACCTAGCGGAGATATTGCTTAATATCGACGCGATGGCCCAGGTTTGTCAAATTATCCTGAGTCGGTTTTCTCGTTGCTTTGGTCCTTGCGGCTGGCTTACCGGTCGCAGTCTTCAATTTGCCAAGCTGTCTAAACGTAATGTTATTACTCTAAGGTAAAATACCTTATTGAGTGCTTAGCTGCACATTCCGATTGCATTCGTTAGCTTAGCTGCAGCCAGAGCTTCGATTATGCTGAACTTCCATCTGTATATATATACATATATATTTATATATATATATATATATATATATATATATATATATATATATATATATAGGAACCAGTAAGACCCCGACAGCTGAGCTCAAGCCGTTTCGACGGCTAATTCTGGACTAAATGAAAATTTATATATATATATATATATATATGAAAATTTATATATATATATAACGAAGGAAATGTGGTAAGGAACCAGGTGGACCATAACGCACCAAAGTACTCAATACTTGGCGTAGTAGAGTGGGTAATAGGAACCAGTAAGACCCCGACAGCTGAGCTCAAGCCGTTTCGACGGCTAATGCGTCCAGAATTAGCCGTCGAAACGGCTTGAGCTCAGCTGTCGGGGTCTTCCTGGTTCCTATATATATATATATATATATATATGTGTGTGTGTATATATATATATATATATATATATATATATATAACAAAGAAGGTGTGGTAAGGAACCAGGTGGAGCATAACGCACCAGAGTACTCGATACCTTGGGTAGTAGAGAGGGTAATAGGAAAAGAGTCACGACCCCGACAGCTGGCCTCCAGCCGTTTCGACAGTTAGACCCTATTATGGTCCGTTATGGTCCATCTGGTTCCTTACCACACTTTCTTCGTTTATGTATTTGTATATATATATATATATATATATATATATATTAGTAAAAGGAAAAGAAAATGGTGACAAATTTTTCCCAGTGAAAAATAGTATAAATTAGTAATAAGTATTAGTTAGTATTCAGTTTTAGTTTTAAGTTTTTACCGGTTGCGCATTTCTAATGCTTTTCAAAAATAATTTTGAGATAGAGCGCCCGTGATGTTTGCTCTAATCTAACCGGTAAAAACTTAAAACTAAAACTGAATACTAACCAATACTTATTACTAATTTTTACTTATTCCTAATTAAACTATTTTTCACTGGAAAAAATTTGTCACCATTTTCTTTTCCTTTTACTAATATATCACAACTCGTGTGTAACACCTCTATTCTTTTATATATATATATATATATATATATATATATATATATATATATATGTTGATTTAAAACTGCACTATTCACAAGTGTTTTTTTAACCTTCATATCATGTCTTCCTATTTTATCTGATGAAAACACAAATGTTATTGCATGATGATATTTGTTTTTGAAATGCGCATAATAAAATACATGGAACTCCTTTAACCATCTTTTGATCTTATATAATATATATATATATATATATATATATATATATATATATATATATATATATATATATATAGAGAGAGAGAGAGAGAGAGAGAGAGAGCGATAGATAGATATATAGATAGTTATTTCTGTATACATACAAAGTGTGTAACCGAGACTGCACCAATGTGTATATAAATATACATATTTTAATATGGCGGCATGTAGACATGCCAGAAAATACGAACCTCCCTGTAAATTGAAAGAATGTTAAACACCTCTAATCGATTTTCGGACCGAATTGATCCCTCATCAGAAGACATGTATGACACGGAAACTATAAAGAAGAGAAATGTGTTTGGTGGATTCATATATTCATTCCCTCTTACACGCACGCACGCACGCACACACACACACACACACACACACACACACACACACACACACACACACACACACACATATATATTAAAATAACAAATTAAAGTTTAAGCAAAGAATCGCTGCTTTCACCCTTAACGGGATCTTCTGAAACTATCCTTATGGAGCCCTCTTCGGATTTTAGTCTTCACATTTATTATTATTACTATATAAATCCCGCCGAGGTTAACTTTGCCTTTCATCCTTACGGGATCGATAAAATAAAGTACCAGTAATGCACTGGGTAATTGCTGGCCTTGTGCCTAAAGTAGAAACAATTACTATATATATATATTTTCTTTCCGGGTTTTTTTTTTTACTACAAACTATCTTTTATTTTCTGCATCTATCCTCTATGATCCTGTCTCTACATCTCTACATCTATGTGATAACTGAGGAAGGAGGGTGTGATAACTGAGGAAGGAGGGTGTGATAACTGAGGAAGGAGGGTGTGATAACTGAGGAAGGAGGGTGTGATAACTGAGGAAGGAGGGTGTGATAACTGAGGAAGGAGGGTGTGAGAAATGATAGAAGTACAGCGTTCTAAGATTTGTCACAGCTGTGTGTTTGTATGTTTGTATTACTTGTGTGGGTGAGCACGAAAGAACCAATCAACCAACCAATCAATCAACAAACAAACATCTCTTTTTTATATTATGCATAGATGTTACACTTATCCCTCATTTTTGATGGCACGGGAGCCAGCTAGTATATTATAACATTTAAGGAATGGTATCAAGATTGATATGTGAAATAAAAGTGTGATGTAACAATAGGAAGTAAAATATAATTGTTTCTACTTTAGGCACAAGGCCAGCAATTATCTCAGTGCATTACTGGTACTTTATTTTATCGACCCCGTAAGGATGAAAGGCAAAGTTAACCTCGGCGGGATTTGAACTCAGAATGGCACGGACCATAACTCTATGCGTCAAAGCCAATAATAATTGTTTCTACTTTAGGCACAAGGCCAGCAATTACCCAGTACATTACTGGTATTTATTTTATCGACCCCGTAAGGATGGATGAAAGGCAAAGTCAACCTCGGTGGGATTTGAACTCATAGGAAGTAAAATATAAAATAGTGTGGTGAAGTTTTAGTGTGTTATACTTAATTGTCAGACAAGAGGTACCAATGCTATGAAAGTATAACGTAGTACAATAATAGTATTACTATTAGTAATCGTATTTCTACTAATAGTGGTAGGCTAGCTATAGAACAAGGGTTCTCTCTCTCACGTACGTCCATACTATATGATCTGGTGCCACCCGAACGTACATCCATAGACGTGCGTCCGTGTGCATATGTAGAAATTAGGTACACACCTGTCTACATCCCAGATCTGTACACAGGTGTCTAATCTATGAGCATACACTGTGAATACGTACCCGTACATGCACATTGATCGATCAATATGTATGCATATATATAGGTACCCGTACATGCACATTGATCGATCAATATGTATGCATATATATAGGTACCCGTACATGCTTATTGATCGATCAATATGTATGCATATATAGGTACCCGTACATGCACATTGATCGATCAATATGTATGCATATATATAGGTACCCGTACATGCTTATTGATCGATCAATATGTATGCATATATAGGTACCCGTACATGCACATTGATCGATCAATATGTATGCATATATATAGGTACCCGTACATGCTTATTGATCGATCAATATGTATGCATATATAGGTTCCCTGTACATGCACATTGATCGATCAATGTGTATGCATATATAGGTACCCGTACATGCACATTGATCGATCAATGTGTATGCATATATAGGTACCCGTACATGTACATTGATCGATCAATATGTATGCATATATAGGTACCCGTACATGCACATTGATCGATCAATGTGTATTCATATATATATAGGTACCCGTACATACACATTGATCGATCAATGTTTATGCATATATAGGTACCCGTACATGCACATTGATCGATCAATATGTATACATATATAGGTACCCGTACATGCACATTGATCGATCAATGTGTATGCATATATAGGTACCCGTACATGCACATTGATCGATCAATGTGTATGCATATATAGGTACCCGTACATGCACATTGATCGATCAACATGTATGCATATATAGGTACCCGTACATGCACATTGATCGATCAATAATCAACATGTATGCATATATAGGTACCCGTACATGCACATTGATCGATCAATAATCAATATGTAAGCATATATAGGTACCCGTACATACACATTGATCGATCAATGTGTATGCATATATAGGTACCCGTACATGCACATTGATCGATCAACATGTATGCATATATAGGTACCCGTACATGCACATTGATCGATCAACATGTATGCATATATAGGTACCCGTACATGCACATTGATCGATCAATAATCAACATGTATGCATATATAGGTACCCGTACATGCACATTGATCGATCAACATGTATGCATATATAGGTACCCGTACATGTATATTGATCGATCAATATGTATGCATATATAGGTACCCGTACATACAGATTGATCGATCAACATGTATGCATATATAGGTACCCGTACATGTACATTGATCGATCAACATGTATGCATATATAGGTACCTGTACATACACATTGATCGATCAACATGTATGCATATATAGGTACCCGTACATGCACATTGATCGATCAACATGTATGCATATATAGGGACCCACATAGAACCCAGGTGGGTACACAGTGGCCTAATCCGAGGACACAGACTATCCCCATGTATCCATATGTGCACACATATACAGCAACCCATGCACATATACAAACATACACACATACACACGTGTAGACATGTATATATTCATATAAGTACATACAGGCGTAGGCACACAACACATATATACCCAGCACATAACCACACATATATATGTACATATACATACATATATATACATATGCACGTGTAGACATGTATATATTCATATACGTACATACAGGCGTAGGCACACATCACATATATACACAGCACATAACCACACATATATATGTACATATACATACATATATATATATACACACGTGTAGACATGTATATATTTATATAAGTAAATACAAACGTAGGCACACATCACATATATACACAGCACATAACCACACATATATATGTACACATACATACATATATATATATAAATATATAAATATACACATACGCATACATATGTCGATATGGACACACACAGACAGACGCCTACTTCCTATACATACACACACGTGCACATGTATATATATATATATATATATATATATATATAGTACGTTATTCCGGGTTGAATCGGAGGTAACCACAGTAAGTAAGGTACTCAATACATTGCAGAGTATAAAAGTTTTAATATAGATGAGATTCTACAGGACTAGAACTGTTTCATTCTTTAGAAATCATCATTTTGATTTCTAAAGAATGAAACAGTTCTAGTCCTGTAGAATCTCATCTATATTAAAACTTATATATATATATATGCAAAAGTTTTATTTAAAATTGTTGGGTTACAACAAGTAAATATTTTATAACCGATATAAAGCACTCAACAAGTTTTTGGAGTAGATATACGATAGTAAACAAATGGAAACTATATTTATAAAACCATATTTATTTCATTATACATATTTCAGGGATATTCAGCTTCCTACCATAATGGTGGCTTATATTTATGGTACGTCAAAATTATTTATAAAACAGTTTATATATTGTATTTTATCTGACGAAGGCATGCCATATTTTTAATATGGTATCCCTGAAATATGTATAATGAAATAAATATGGTTTTATAAATATAGTTTCCATTTGTTTACTATCGTATATATATATATATATATATATATATATATACACACACATATTTATATATATATATATACACACACATATTTATATATATATATATATACACACACACAGATACACACACACACATATACACACGCATGTATACACCAAAACATACAAATAAAGACACAACCCAACATGTTTAGATGAGGATATATATTTGCAGGGTTACTGATAGTAGTTAATAATAACAATAATACATTCTACTATAGGCCAGTAATTTGGGAAAGTCGATTAAATTGACCCCCAGTACATTACTGGTACTTTATTTTATTGACCCCGTTAGGATGAAAGGTAAAGTTAACCTCGGCGGGATTTGAACTCAGACCATAAAGGGCCGTAACTCTATGCTGAAAAGCATGGCCTCCGACCCTCTAGCGATACTGCCAATCCACTGCCCTCTATAATAATAATAATAACATAATAATAATAATAATAATAATAATAATAATAATAATAATAATAATAATAATTGTTTCTACTTTTTGGCACAAGGCCAGCAATTACCCAGTACATTATTGGTACTTTATTTTATCGACCCCGTAAGGATGAAAGGCAAAGTTAACCTCGGCGGGATTTGAACTCAGATCATAAAGGGACGTAACTCTATGCTTCAAAGCATGGCGTCCGACCCTCTACCGATACTGCCAATCCACAATAATAATAATTGTTTCTACTTTTGGCACAAGGCCAGCAAATACCCAGTGCATTACTGGTACTTTATTTTATCGACCCCGTAAGGATAATAATAATAAAGGATTTGGAACTGCCATGAAGTCAAAGTTAACCATACACATCCCGAGCTGAAGATCCGCGAAGGTGAAACAATTGTTCTCGGTATGTTGAACTAACTGTTGTGTAACCACTTCTACCTAACTCGTCCCTTGGACTGAGTGCTCTACCACTACGGATATAAACCTTCCAGTGTTCCACCACTATATATATATATATATAAATAGTTACACAACAGTTAGTTCACCATATCGAGAACAATTGTTTCACAATATGCGGATCTTCAGCTCGATCTCAGACCGAACTGAAGATCTGCTTAGGTGAAACAATTGTTCTCGGTATGGTGAACTAACTGTTGTGTAACTACTTCTACCAAACTCGTCCCTTGGACTCAGTGCTCTACCACTACGGATATAACCCTCCAGTGTTCTACTATTATATAAAGGAACGATCGATTTTCGTCAAATCAGACCGAGGGAACAATGTTTCCGTTGGTCTTTCCAATTGCTAATACTATCTATCGGTCGCAACTCCAGGTAGAAGGAGCAACGTGAAATAAAGTGTCTTGCTCAAGGACATAACGCATCACCTGGTCCAGGAATCGAACTCACAACCTTACGATTGCGAATCCAATTCTCTAACCACTCAGCCACACGCCTTCACTATTATATATAAAGTTGTATTCCTGTCTGTTTGTTTGTTTGTTTGTCACGAACTCCTTCTATGGTTTGGAGATAGACCCCTCCCCCCCTAACCATTTATATTCTGAAACTGCATTGCCTAGGGTACTTGGATAAGTATATTTCATTTTAATCAAAGGTGTCCGGGGGCACAAATCCTCGCTGAAATTTTTTTCCTTTCGATTTATATGAAACCTTAGGTAAATGACAACATTTCAGCAAATTTCAATAATATGAAAACACCCTAACGGGGGTTAAATTCCCTATTAGGGTTCCCCGGGGGCACAAACCCCCGCTGAAAATGTTTTCCTTTCGATTTATATGAAATTTAAACCATAGGTAAATGACAAGATGTGATCCCTATTCACAAAAGTTTTGAATTGATATTTTGAAAAAAACTATTTACAAGAAACAAAATAAGAATAAGATTTAATAATGTAATTTTGATTTGATATATTACAAAAAATAATTGTTTCTACTTTTGGCACAAGGCCAGCAATTACCCAGTGTATTACTGGTACTTTATTTTATCGACCCCATGAGGATGAAAGGCAAAGTTAACCTCGGCGGGATTTGAACTCAGAATGGCAAGGGCCGTAACTCCATGCGTCAAAGCATGGCGTCCGACCCTCTACAAAAAATAATGTTTTCCAATTTTTCATGCATTACATTTTACATTGAGTAATATTGAAATGCAGAGTTTTTCTCCATAAATTATATCACTGATTTAAAATCAATCATCATTTTCTTACAAAAAAAAAAAAAATGTGTGAAACGCAGCAAGGCGCGGGTAATTCGGATAGTATATCTATAAGCAAAGAGTTATTTAATTTGTTGGTTATTCAACAAATTTATTTATAATATATTCGAAGCATTCTACAGTATTCTTCTGGAGTATAATATCAATAATATTAATAAATGGATACTTTCTTTATACAGCCATATTTATATTTCAAGGGTACCATTATTCAAACAGAACTTAAAACGACAAGTTCTTGTTTTTGGATATGTCACTATCTATAAAACAACTTTTGTATTTTATCTGATGAGGTCGTACCAAAAATGTTGGTACCCTTGAAATATATATAATAAAATAAATATGGTTTTATAAAGATAGTTTCCAATTATTAATATTATTGATATCTATCTATCTATCTATCTATCTATCTATCTATCTATCTATCTATCTATATACGAAGGATAGGCGGTTTCCTGTGTGTGATAGCTATGGCGAAAGAGGTTGTATGGTGGACAAGGTTGAAAGGGCTGAAGTCAGACACCTTTCTCTCCGGCCAACAACTGATTCTTTTTTTCAAATACCACTTTGGAAGAAGAGTCAGGATGGAGAGAGAGGTGCTGTACCCCAGCAAGTTTTATGAAAGGTGGGTGAAAGTGGCGAGAATGGCCCGAGTGAATGGGCCTTCTCTCTATATCAGCCTGTAGGTTGAGGAAAAGGAGGAGGAGAGGAAAGGAGTACAAACTCTTCGTACTCCTGGAGATGAGGGTTGCAAATTTTTTCGGGGGTAGGTGTTACCCATATGTAATGTCTCCCCTATTAGGGAAAATCGACTAATTTTTTAAATTGCATTTGTGATAATATTTTACACGTTTTTATTGTATGTAAACTTCCCCCTTTGTATTTGTCCCCTTCTTTTGTGCCCCTGTGTCTAATAAAGAAACACATATATATATATACATATATATATATATATAGAGAGAGAAATTGATAGATACATTGTTATACGACGTAAGATCAGATGTACACCGTTCCTCTACTGAATAGACCGGTACTCCGTCATTTACGACGACGAGTGTTCCAGTTAATCGAGCAATATGTACACATATGTGTACATATGTGTACATATGTGTACATATGAGTGCATATGTGTACATATGTACACATATGAGTGCATATGTGTACATATGCACACATATGTACACATATGTGTGCATATGTGTACATATGTGTACATGTGTGTACACATGTATACATGTGTGTGCGCGTATGTCTGTCTGTATTTATGTACACACACACTTACATACATATACACATATACATACACAGACACACACTGGGAGACACTTACACACATATAGACACACACACACTCATACACACACCCAATCACACACTCACACACACACATATAGACAAGTGAATGTGAGAGCACCGTAAAATGATTGTCACAGTTTATAGTATTATATAGGCTATAAAGCAGAAAAGAAGATACTTTATTCCTGACGAGCCCCTAACTTTGCTACTCCAGTTATGTCGGGCCGGTTGTTGTGGCTGTGTATTATCTAGTGCCTGGGTAGCACAGACCGTCTCATGGACAAACTGGAGAAAATGTAACCCTGAAGGATGGCGAGGGAGACGTGGTGCAATAGACATTCCAACTGGCAGGGCTTGTCCCTGCGGGTGGCCAACTCCCTCACGATAGTAGTGAATAGGGAGGTCGGTCCGGGGACCAAC
>OZ024755.1:38699979-38712479 GCA_964016885.1 Eledone cirrhosa
TATTATATATATATATATATATAGTATTATTTATATATATAGTATTATATATATATATAGTATTATATATATATATATATAGTATTATATATATATAGGGCGGTGTATTGGCAGTATCGGTAGAGGGTCGGACGCCATGCTTTGACGTATAGAGTTACGGCCCTTGCCATTCTGAGTTCAAATCCCGCCGAGGTTAACTTTGCCTTTCATCCTTACGGGGTCGATAAAATAAAGTACCAGTAATGCACTGGGTAATTTGCTGGCCTTGTGCCAAAAGTAGAAACAATTATATATATATATATAGTATTATATATATATATAGTATTATATATATATATATATATATATATATATAATACTATATATATATATATATATATATATAATACTATATATATATATATATATATATATAATACTATATAAATCTGAAGGTGTAATCAGGGTGGAGTATCTGCAGATTTCTCATCAGTTCTGCATAAATATTGTCCTTTTCGCTAATCTTATTATATTATATTGGCATCTGCTGAGCAGCTAACTTCCACCACGGTGCATGTTTTCTTCTCCCTGTCCCATATCATAATATCTGGTCTGTTATGTCTGCATTTTATTGGGGTTTTGACTGGAACATTCCACCAGTACTCTTTCATATTATGTACATGGATGTCTTCCACATTGCTGTAGCTTTTAATGTGTTTATTGTCGAGGCTATCTTTTTTACGGATTGATAGATAGTACCGTGATGACATCTTTGGACAGCTGCTTATGACATGAGTGACATATTCGATGTTAATTCTGCAGAGTCTGCATTTGTTGTCACATCTAGGTGTTTTGCCTGCATCCCTATCTCTTTTGTAAATCAGGTATTTTGTGTTGACCTGGATTGCAAAAGTGTATCCTTCAAAGTGGGAACCAATATAGCGGTTGTTGGTCCAAGATAGACTACTTTCGTTATCTATATTACTCTCACCCTGGAGCTTCCTGGCAACATATCCATGCATGATTTTTTGCTGATAAGCATGCAGTTTTTCATCCATAGATTCGCTTCGGTAATGCCGGGTAATTTCCCTGGATGTGAGTTTTTAATTATCATGCAGGGAATATCTTTCAGGGAGCTCCTTCCCAACTCTCATGATCTTATCTCTCTCATGCAGATAGACTTGCTCAAGAGACCGGCTCCTACGCTTCGAGGTTCGTAAATGTTGTCTGAGGGATATGATGCGACACTCAATTGTTGTCTGGACTGATGTTAGGCCTCTGCCTCCCTACTTACGGTTCAAGTAAAGGCGGTCTATGTCACTGTTGATATGGAAGTTTTCGCTGTTGTTTAGTATTTTTCGAGTTTTAACATCAACTGCTCGGATTTCGTCTATCGCCCAATCGACTTTTCCAAATGTTGGTGTTAGGACAGGCACAACAAACATATTGTAAGCCAAAGTTTTAATGTGCGTGAGAGTTCCGATGGCCATACTTTTCTTAATCGGGGGCAATATTCCCTGGTTATTCATTCCCTATTACAAATACCATTATAGGATATGTTCTCATCTATCCCCAGGTATCTGTAGCAGTCCTCGTCAGATATCGGTGAAACAGTTAAGTCATTGATAAAAATGTTGTTAGATTGGGTCGTAGTTTTCCCCGCTTTACAATCATATATGAACGTTTATCTTGGCCAAACTCCATTCCTATATCCTTTGAGAATGTTGTAACCAGATCAAGATTTTTCTTCACTCCACAAAGAAATTATGGATTAAGTTCGTATTTCTGTCCTCCTGTGAGCCAATGATGTATGTATGTTTCTCTTTCTTTTAATTTTGAGTACATTTTTGACCGGCCACCTTCCTGGTAGCAAGGTTGTAAAAG
This sequence comes from Eledone cirrhosa, assembly GCA_964016885.1. Taxonomy (NCBI): domain Eukaryota; kingdom Metazoa; phylum Mollusca; class Cephalopoda; order Octopoda; family Eledonidae; genus Eledone; species Eledone cirrhosa. Next base: position 38,701,843 of record OZ024755.1, read on the forward strand.
AAAAGAAATTGTCATCCCTTGAATCACAAGAATGAGTTGCAAATTTTGAAGGTGCCAGATATCGCAGCCATTTGTAGTCTATGAATTAGGGAGCTGCGCTCTCTGTCCACAAATCCAAGTTCAGTCATACTGTGGCCCAAGCGGGTTGGTATATAATCTGTAGCTCCAATAATGATGGGTATGAAGCTGAAGATGCATCTTGGATACTGGATCTTCAAGCTCCTCATCAACGGTTCGTAGATGTCCTCTTCATTTGTTTTTAATTTTGTTTTCCTAAGTGCGTTCTAGAAGGGTCTAGCTATGACATCGTATCTCATAGGAAGGTAGTAGCGAGACGACATTCTTTCACAGTTGGCAATAATGTGGCTAACATTTTTAATCTTTGTTTTACAAAGTCTATATTTATTGTCGACTGATGGCCCTCCTCTTTTGTGTAGTAGATATTTGGTAGGGATTTCTTGTTCCTGTATTGCATTGAGATATCCTTCAAGGTGGGATGTTATAAACTTGTCGGAACTCCATGCCAGGCTTTTTGAATGATTTATCCCCTCTATGGTCTGTGTTTTTCGTCTTAGGTACCCATGAACAACTTTCTCTGAAAATTGGTCCATTTTCTTTTCTTGTTCGAACATTGAATAGAATCTTCCAATGTTCTTGGAAGAGAGTTTTATATCAGGCCTTATTCCATGTTTCTCTTCCAGATCAGTGGCTATCCTAACCAGTAATACACTGGATAATTGCTGGCCTTGTGCCAAAAGTAGAAACAATTATTTCCTTCATGCTCATAAACCTGGGCAAGAAGGCTGCTGACCTTTTTCTTCTGCTAAAGATGTTGTTGCTTCAGTGTTACTATTTGGGTCTCGTATGATGTTAATATGGATTTTAGACCCCGGCCACCTTCCTTGCGTGAGAAGTATAGCCTATCCACATCACCATTGATGTTAAAGTTTCCAGTAACACTGAGAAGCTTGCGAGTTCTTACATCCATCTCACTTAGTTCCTGCAGTGACCAGTTCAGCAGGCCAAATGTTGGCGTTAAGATTGGCACGGCATAAGTATGGTGGGCAATGTATTTGTTGTACGCTGATAGTTCTGATGACCATATTTTCTTTACTCTCCTGGGGTATTCAGTTCTGGTTCTCGTCTTATTTATGGGTCCATCATATCTGACATGCTTATCCTGTCCAAGATATCTGTGGTTGTCACCTGACTGTATTGTCAAGCCATTCATCTCTAGATTTCCAGAGTAGGGCACAACCCTTCCACGTTTTACTGTCAAATATGCACATTTGGACTCACCAAATTTAATTCTGATGTCTGCAGAAATTTGTGTAATGAGGACCAATTGTTTTTTTAAATATAGTTGATATTTGCCCATACAACTTCAGGTCATCAACAAAGAAAAGATGGGAGACACTTCTGGACTCACTTCCATCACCACTTTGTTTTGTGAGCAGGTATGATAGTGGATTTAGCGAAAGGACGTAGAACAGCACTGATAAGCTATCACCCTGAAAGATGCCTTTCTGGTAGTGTATTGTATCAGTCTTAATTTGCTCCTTCTCAACCCTAAGGATCAAATTGGTGTACCAGCTATTGGTCAGGCGTTCGACAGCAGCTACTAGTGGTTGTGGGACTTTGGTTAACTGTAAAACCTTAATAATCCACCCATGAAGTACATTATCAAAAGCTTTCTGATAGTCCAGCCACATCCCAGTCATGTTCCTGCGATTCTTTGCTGTTTTTTCCTGTATCATTTTATTTGTTAGTAGATGATCTAAGCAGCCCCACACCCCTTCTTTCCACCAGCTTGCTCAGGTGTTATAATGTTGTTGGAGGCACAATGATCCTGTAAGAACAGATTAAGGCACCCAGTGTATAATTTATACAGGAAGTTCTGGCAGGCTATTGTGTAGTAATTTTTAGCAAGGGTGGTCTGGCTATTTGGGGGGATGAGGAGAGTAGTAGCAGTTGATAACCATTGGGACAGTTCTTGTGTACCTTTGATGGTTTCTCTAAACACCGTATGAGACCTTGCCGATAGAAGGTGAAATTCTTCAACCAGTATCCTGTTATGAGGTCTGGGCCTGGTGATTTCCTATTCGACATTTTCTGCAGAGCTGTTTCCAGTATTGACCCATCTATGTCATATTGATTTGTCTGGACATGCTGGCAGTATTCCTGTTCCAGTTCTTTTAGCCATTTAGTTTGTTTGCTAAATCCGTCATTTGTTTTCCATTCAGATCTCCAGTCGCTCTCAGCCTGTAAATGATACCTTTTGTAGGGGTGTCATTTACAGAGATTGAGCTTTTCCTATTGAAGCTGCGATAAACTGATTTATGATCTCTGGCAAATAATCTTTTTAGCACTTGCCGTTTATGTGCTATTGACTTATATTTTAGTCTTTCTGCTGCAGCTGTGAGTTGTTGTTTCAACTGGTGTAGTTTGGAGTCTAGAGTTTTAAATCTTGTATCTCCAAATCGCTTCTCTAGTGTTTTTCTTACGTCTTCCTGATGTGTGAAGTTGCTCTCTATGTTGCATTTTATAACTACAGTGGTGCGATACTTCGTCTCAAGACAACATTTTGTGTTTTAAATTACGCATCCACACTGGTTCAGGCTTTCTGTTTGTATCTTGGTTGCGTGGTTTTACTTGTTTATGATAGGATAGTAATGTAATAGCTGAAACATATAACAAAATATTAAGCAAATCATATGTCGTTTCCACACCTTTGGATTGTGTGGCCTTCAGATAATTGTCAGCTATTTCGTTTACTGCTTCCAATTCCAATTTAGTGGGTTCTTTACTTATTCTCACATTAAAGCTGTGTATCTCTTGAAACATATCATCTCATATCATTTGTAATGTGTCCACAAGTTTTTGGTGTTCTGTTTGTACAGTAGAATTATGGATCTCAGCTATGTTATTGGTGTGCTGTTTACTGCTAGATTTAGCTGACCATTCTCTCTGTCTGTCAATGGAAGTGAGATGATTGTCTTCGATGGCTGTCTTTATAGTGTCACTCAGTTGCGTTAGATGTATCAATTTACATCTAATTATACATTTTGCCTGTTCATTTAAATGTTTTTTTGGAAAAGTCTAATTCTGGGTGTTTGGAGTTCCACAAAGTTTTTAGCCTCTGCATAAAACCGAACTTTTGGGGGTCAGATTGTTCATATAAATTGTTGTTAAGATCGTAGCTCCATTGTATACAATTGTTGTAGTTGCGATTTGGTCGAAGGAGACTTATACGTTTTGCCATGATGAATTCGCCTATTCACAAATATTTAGCATTTATTTTTCAAAATAGACGATGATCTTCTTTAAAAGTTTCGACAAAGTTTAGTCAGAATTAAATTTAAAGTTGTTCACATCTTGGGTAATATTTCCTTTCAGGTAGTTTTTAATCCTACAACTGTATTTTAAACTGTATTTTAAACTGTATTTTAAGCGTTTATATTTAGCATTTTCATTTTGTTTTTGTCGGTGAATCGTTTTGTAACATTACTTAGTATATTTCTTTATGTTGTAATAGAACAACACTGTATTTATATGTTAAAATCTATGTAACGTTTATATGTTAAAGTCTATGTAACGTTTATATGTTAAAGTCTATGTATTGTTCATATAAATAGATGTGTTGCAATATATTTACAGTTCAAACACTTATGTTACATTGTATGTAATCTTACCGCTATATGTAGCTCAACTTTTCCAATATATGGTATGTTGTCTTCATATAAGCCGTAATTACATACGTCCAATCATTGGCCTGACCGAAATTTATATATGCATGCATATATGTCTATGTATGTATGTATGTATGTATGTATGTATGTATGTATGTATGTAACCCAACCAAGCTTGCTTGGTGAGGAGGGTGATTTTGGACACCTTGCGGGATGAAAAACAAAATCCGTCAGAGGGCGGAGAAACTCAGGAGAGTCAACAGCCATCTAATAAAGTTGTTTTTTTTTGTCGAGCGAGAGACTCCTAGTCTTCATTAAGACATCTCACCAGGAGAAGGTCACTCTGATATAAAACCTGCAAATTCGTTTACATCCAATGGTGTAGACCAGTTCTTCTTTTTGAGTAAATACATTCAATGTTCAGAGAGTGGAATTGGCCCCGTGTAAAGCTGTTCCTCACTTAAAAATGCTTCAAGTACAGGCTTCGCTTGATATGTGACATATTTTTACGATGCATGGTATTGCTGGCCATAGGCAAGTCCCTAGCTGGACTAAAATGCCAGCCACGTCCGTGATGCTCATGCTTAAGTGTCAAGTAAGTACAATATGCCATGTTAGTTGTTCCGTTTTACCGCGCTTTGATTTCAAATCTTGCTGCGCTAAACTTTGTCTTTCATCCGTTCGAGGTTGTCAAATAAAGTAGAAATGCAGTTCTGGGTTTCATTCTTCTTGTATGTCCTCTCTGAAAGATAACACCTTTATTCAGGCATAGAAACAAAAGAGAAGCACTGGCTTTCAAATGCCGAAATATGTCCGGAGTGTGTCCTTAACATTGCACCAGATGAAGAGAATGAGGCAACATGAAATAAAGGGTTTTGCTCCAAGTACCCTATTGACTAAGCCAATTTCCTTTACAGATTCACTTACAAATACACCACACATGTACACACACACACACACACACACACACACACACACACACACACATATATATATATATATATATATATATAATGACCTTTTAGATTAGATATCATTATGAGACTTTTCAATCAGAGATACCTACCATGTCAGAAATTAATGCAACTTTTAAAACATTATCTTTGAAACGACATATCTCACTCCAGAATCAACTTTATTGATCGAAATAAAAACCATTACAATTTACATTTATTTGCCATCAACCTTAAAGTTTATTTATTCCATTAACATACAATTCTGAAGTTCTGAAGCAATGAATTCTTAGAAGGCATTTTTTGCAGCTGTTTGGTGATTGAAGACTTTTCCTGGCAAGAATTTGTCGAAATACTTGGAAAACCGGAATTTAGTTAGTGAAAGACCCTGTGGGTATCCTGGATGAAGCAAAGTTTCGTGGGTTAATTCTTTTAACTTCTGGAGCGTTAGTTGAGCGATGTGTGAACGAACGGTTTCGTGCATGAGGACTGAACATTTCCATTGACCAATGCTGGTCACATCTGCTGTAATATTTTATGTATTTCATCGATTTTGTAACAATAATTCTCTATTGCGATTGTTTCACAAGGATTCAGAAAGCTTTTTTGAAGCACTTTCAGCCTTGGGAAATGTTTAGGAGGTTCACCTCAGTCCAACCCATCTGCTAAACGTTGGCAGTTTTATAGGATCTGATTTTAATCACACGGCACATTGCAATCAAGGAATGGGTCCTTTTTGTTGCAAAAGAAGCGAGGAGCCGATTTCATAACCGATTCTTTTTAGTTTTCATTCTATTAGTGTGGCACCCATTTATCATGCTTCTTCGATTTTCCAGTTTGGTGCAAATGTTCGGAAATTGTTCCAATGCTTGTTTCCTGTTCTGCAAGCTCTCAAACAGTTGGGCAAGGATTTGCTTCCACCAAAACATTCAAATCATTGTCATCAATGGAAGAAGGATATACACAATCTTCATTATTTTCAAAAGTGAATTCGCTACGACGGAGGTTTTGAACCAATATACTGACTCCAAACTTCATTGCTGTTTCTAGCTGTTTGTGCTGCACTGCAGCCAAGTTTAAACTAATAGCAATAAATTTGGCGAAAACCCTGTTTTGACATCTTAATTTCAAAGATCGGGAAATTGACAAAAATACAATTATATTTTGTAAACAGATTAGATAGAACGAAAGAGCATGACACAGTTGGAAAATGAAACTGGATTTTACAGACATTGCGTCAGATTTTCCTCTGTATAAGGTGTTGAAACAACTAATACATAAAACCTGTTTTAATTCCTAACAACCTAATATAATGACGCTATACAGAATAGTTTAATAAAAGGTTAAAGCCTGTCTCGAAAAATGGCGATTCATCAAACGAAAGCTTATCTCGGTTTTGATGGTTTTAACACGACATTCGTACCAGGAATCAAACTCACAACATTACACTCTTACCAACATGGCCATGCAGAATAGAAACAGTGTTTATTACAAACAAGTTAGATCTAATTATAAAAAATATTCAATGAGACATGATATATATTTCTACATAATACTGCCGGATATCCTTTACGTTCTGAGATCAAATCTCGCCGAAGATAACTTTGCCTTTCATCCTTACGGGGTCGATAAAATAAAGTACCAGTAATGTATTGGGATAATTGTTGGCCTTGTGCCAAAAGGTAGAAACAATTATTATGAGCATATTTAAAACTTATCATAATCAAACAAGTTTTATCCAATACAACAAAATATAAGGTTGTTTTTTTTTACTACTTTTATGAAGCCTCAACGATTTAAGCATGTTTTACGCCTACCTGTCTAGAAGATGGACAGGGTACTTTATAAGCCCCGACCTACCCAGTCACGTGAAGTTACTAAACTACTTTAACTGATATCCACATAAGTTTCAACAATTGCTGTAAATATACAATTAAGTATTTAACTCACTCCTATATATCGACTCAAGTTGCTTCTGGCTACTGTCACTATGGTTTCGATAAATTCCACACACACACACACACATACACGCACACACATATACACGCGCACATACACGCACACATATACACACACACATACACACACGCACATACACGCACACACATATACACACGCACATACACGCACACACATATACACACGCACACACACACATACACGCACACACATACACACACATACACGCACACACACTCACGCGCGCACACACACTCACGCGCGCGCACACACACGCATTGACATACGCACACATGCACACATACCCCCCCCCCGCATCGCACATACACACACACACACACACACACATACCTACATATACACACGCACATACACACACATACACGCACACACATGCACACACATACAAACACACACACACATATATATATATATATATATATAATGTGTATAAAATCCTATGATTTATCGAGTCTATTGGATGATTTCGATATTTGAAATGTGGAAATCCCAACTCAGAAAGCAATTATAACATCAATCGGCCGCTATAAATAATCATTTTCTAAAGATATTATAATATATAGCTATCGACTATATATGGAGACAATAAAGTCAAGTGACAATAACGTTGTATTAAAATTGACAGGGAGATAGACATTTGATATCTTCCACCTTACCTTTCTCACACGGTGTTGACAATATTTCTAGTAGCTTCATCCTTACCTTTCTCACACAGTGATGACAATATTTCTAGTAGCTTCCACCTTACCTTTCTCACACAGTGATGACAATATTTCTAGTAGCTTCATCCTTACCTTTCTCACACAGTGTTGACAATATTTCTAGTAGCTTCCTCCTTACCTTTCTCACACAGTGATGACAATATTTCTAGTAGCTTCCACCTTACCTTTCTCACACAGTGTTGACAATATTTCTAGTAGCTTTCGCCCTACCTTTCTCACACAGTGTTGACAATATTTCTAGTAGCTTCCACCTTATCTTTCTCACACAGTGTTGACAATATTTCTAGTAGCTTCCGCCCTACCTTTCTCACACAGTGTTGACAATATGTCTAGTAGCTTCCACCTTACCTTTCTCACACAGTGTTGACAATATTTCTAGTAGCTTCCGCCCTACCTTTCTCACACAGTGCTGACAATATTTCTAGTAGCTTCCGCCCTACCTTTCTCACACAGTGTTGACAATATTTCTAGTAGCTTCCTCCCTACCTTTCTCACACAGTGTTGACAATATGTCTAGTAGCTTCCGCCCTACCTTTCTCACACAGTGTTGACAATATTTCTAGTAGCTTCCACCATACCTTTCTCACACAGTGTTGACAATATTTCTAGTAGCTTCCACCTTATCTTTCTCACACAGTGTTGACAATATTTCTAGTAGCTTCCGCCCTACCTTTCTCACACGGTGTTGACAATATTTCTAGTAGCTTCCACCTTATCTTTCTCACACAGTGTTGACAATATTTCTAGTAGCTTCCGCCCTACCTTTCTCACACGGTGTTGACAATATTTCTAGTAGCTTCCACCTTATCTTTCTCACACAGTGTTGACAATATTTCTAGTAGCTTCCGCCCTACCTTTCTCACACGGTATTGACAATATTTCTAGTAGCTTCCACCTTATCTTTCTCACACAGTGTTGACAATATTTCTAGTAGCTTCCGCCCTACCTTTCTCACACGGTGTTGACAATATTTCTAGTAGCTTCCACCTTATCTTTCTCACACAGTGTTGACAATATTTCTAGTAGCTTCCGCCCTACCTTTCTCACACGGTGTTGACAATATTTCTAGTAGCTTCCACCTTATCTTTCTCACACAGTGTTGACAATATTTCTAGTAGCTTCCGCCCTACCTTTCTCACACAGTGTTGACAATATTTCTAGTAGCTTCCGCCCTACCTTTCTCACACAGTGTTGACAATATTTCTAGTAGCTTCCGCCCTACCTTTCTCACACGGTGTTGACAATATTTCTAGTAGCTTCCACCTTATCTTTCTCACACAGTGTTGACAATATTTCTAGTAGCTTCCGCCCTACCTTTCTCACACAGTGTTGACAATATTTCTAGTAGCTTCCTCCCTACCTTTCTCACACAGTGTTGACAATATTTCTAGTAGCTTCCACCTTACCTTTCTCTCACAGTGTTAACAATATTTCTAGTAGCTTCCTCCTTACCTTTCTCACACAGTGTTGACAATATTTCTAGTAGCTTCCTCCCTACCTTTCTCACACAGTGTTAACAATATTTCTAGTAGCCTCCGCCCTACCTTTCTCACACAGTGTTGACAATATTTCTAGTAACTTCCGCCCTACCTTTCTCACACAGTGTTGACAATATTTCTAGTAACTTCCGCCCTACCTTTCTCACACAGTGTTGACAATATTTCTAGTAGCTTCCACCTTACCTTTCTCACACAGTGTTGACAATATTTCTAGTAACTTCCGCCCTACCTTTCTCACACAGTGTTGACAATATTTCTAGTAGCTTCCACCTTACCTTTCTCACACAGTGTTGACAATATTTCTAGTAGCTTCCACCTTACCTTTCTCACACAGTGTTGACAATATTTCTAGTAGCTTCCACCTTACCTTTCTTACACAGTGTTGACAATATTTCTAGTAGCTTCCTCCTTACCTTTCTCACACAGTGTTGACAATATTTCTAGTAGCTTCCACCTTACCTTTCTCTCACAGTGTTAACAATATTTCTAGTAGCCTCCGCCCTACCTTTCTCACACAGTGTTGACAATATTTCTAGTAACTTCCGCCCTACCTTTCTCACACAGTGTTGACAATATTTCTAGTAACTTCCGCCCTACCTTTCTCACACAGTGTTGACAATATTTCTAGTAGCTTCCACCTTACCTTTCTCACACAGTGTTGACAATATTTCTAGTAACTTCCGCCCTACCTTTCTCACACAGTGTTGACAATATTTCTAGTAGCTTCCACCTTACCTTTCTCACACAGTGTTGACAATATTTCTAGTAGCTTCCACCTTACCTTTCTCACACAGTGTTGACAATATTTCTAGTAGCTTCCACCTTACCTTTCTTACACAGTGTTGACAATATTTCTAGTAGCTTCCTCCTTACCTTTCTCACACAGTGTTGACAATATTTCTAGTAGCTTCCACCTTACCTTTCTCACACAGTGTTGACAATATTTCTAGTAGCTTCCACCTTACCTTTCTCACACAGTGTTGACAATATTTCTCACAGTGTTGACAATATTTCTAGTAGCTTCCACCTTATCTTTCTCACACAGTGTTGACAATATTTCTAGTAGCTTCCACCTTACCTTTCTCACACAGTGTTGACAATATTTCTAGTAGCTTCCACCTTACCTTTCTCACACAGTGTTGACAATATTTCTCACAGTGTTGACAATATTTCTAGTAGCTTCCACCTTATCTTTCTCACACAGTGTTGACAATATTTCTAGTAGCTTTCACCTTATCTTTCTCACACAGTGTTGACAATATTTCTAGTAGCTTCCTCCTTACCTTTCTCACACAATGTTGACAATATTTCTAGTAGCTTCCTCCTTACCTTTCTCACACAGTGTTGACAATATTTCTAGTAGCTTCCACCTTATCTTTCTCACACAGTGTTGACAATATTTCTAGTAGCTTCCACCTTACCTTTCTCACACAATGTTGACAATATTTCTAGTAGCTTCCTCCTTACCTTTCTCACACAGTGTTGACAATATTTCTAGTAGCTTCCGCCCTACCTTTCTCACACAGTGTTGACAATATTTCTAGTAGCTTCCGCCCTACCTTTCTCACACAGTGCTGACAATATTTCTAGTAGCTTCCGCCCTACCTTTCTCTCACAGTGTTGACAATATTTCTAGTAGCTTACACCCTACCTTTCTCACACAGTGTTGACAATATTTCTAGTAGCTTCCTCCTTACCTTTCTCACACAGTGTTGACAATATTTCTAGTAGCTTCCGTCATACCTTTCTCACACAGTGTTGACAATATTTCTAGTAGCTTCCGCCCTACCTTTC
>OZ024755.1:38717479-38719979 GCA_964016885.1 Eledone cirrhosa
CAATTTCGTTCAAATTCGAAAATTCGGCTCCACCTCACACATAAATCAATTTATTTGGTTCAACTTTTATACTACGATAGAACCTATCATTGCACATCTTATAGTAGCTTTACACTTTGCATTTTTTGTTCAGGGACGGCGACCTATCATTAGCTCCCACATTTTTCAACCGATTTCGTTCAAATTCGAAACTTCGGCTCCACCTCACACATAAATCAATTTATTTGGTTCAACTTTTATACTACGATAGAACCTATCATTGCACATCTTATAGATGGTCAAAGGCAAAACGATGGCCACTGACGTCGTCTGAGCTTTTAGTTGTGTATTTGAGAATTCATCGGTTTCCAATCAAGTAGCGTGAGGAAACTTGGCTTAGTGTTAGAGGTCATTACCTCCCTCCCCCAGCATGCCAATCGTCAGTGACCCGCGTTTCTCAGTGATAGAGGTCATCATCACCCTCTCCCGCATGGCCTGTGTGTGGCCATAGATGAGTCATCGAGAAACAGCCGCGCTAAGATCAACACCATTTCATCAAAGCAGATATTATTTTACCTACCCAGGCAAAGCTGGGTACTGCTGCTAGTATATATATATATATATATATATATATATATATATATATATATATATATATATATATGGCAAACTATTTAGAACACTGGTTTAACCGTTTTACTTCCCTCCGAAGAAGAGATGTTATCTTGAAAATTAAGGACATTTAAATAAATCTAAGGTAAAAGACGAATTGTCAACAATATCTTTTGCATTTGCATTCTTTATTCTACGTCCATACCTGCATTGTTTTGGCTTTATTATACATATACAAACGTTTATATATATATATATATATATATATATATATGTATGATTACAACAGCGACGTAAACAAGTACTTAAGTTCCATTGTCTTCTGGGCCCGACTCATTCAGCTTTCCAAATTTTACTACTTTATATATGGGCGAAACATATGTAAGAACTTTATATAAATATGTTTTAACGGCTTGCAACTCTTTCATTAATATTTTCACTTATAACCGGTCTGCTTATCTTCGTACACTAAATATTAACTCCGCTAATATTTAACCCTGATTACACAAGCATCGACCACCTATGCACCCCCTTTTGGCAAGTAATACTCTGTATCGCATCTCTTTATACCTCGTCTTTCTATCCTCATTTACGATACTCTAACTTTTTATTATATATATATATATATATATATATATATATATATGTATACGTACATACATATATGTATACAGACGCACAGTAGCATGCATATATATATATATATATATATATATATATATATATATATATATATATATATATATATATATATATACGCTTATTATAACGCCGCTTTGTTCGTTTGTAAACAAACTGAACAGCCTGAATTTATGCCATACGGTGTTAAGGCTACCACGTCGCCTTTTTGTTCAACACTGACACAAGAACGATGTACTAGTTTCAAGCTTGTTAGCTATCATCAGCACCGTATACCCTTCTGCCAGATAGTTGAAAGTTCGAAAGTATGTACTTTCCTTATGAAAATTAACGGCTGAGCAGCCTAATTTGCATATCGAGTGAGCTAAGTCGGTCAGGCATACCGAAAACGATAAGTTGAAATAAAATGAAAACGAAATTTCATTTCTCACTCTTAGTACGGCACTTACTTAAATGTAAGTATGTATGTATACGTACATACACATATGTATACAGACGCACAGTAGCATGCATATATATATATATATATATATATATATATATATATATATATATATATAACAGGTACACATGATCAGTTCAAGGTTCGATCTATCCTGACACTGGAATCAAAATCTCATCGGACCTCTGTACATATATCATAACAAAATAGTGAATGACATATATACATACATATAAATCTAATGATATAAACGTACAATATAATATATGAAACCTTAACAGGAGACAATGTATATAGAATATAAGAACATATAGTTTATTAAGATTATCTCAATCACAACATCAATAACTTTAAATGTAATATATTTATGCTACTACTTGGTTGAGCTTTCACTATGTTGAGAGGTTAGGCTGCTATTTCTAGTTGTCGTAAAACTTTTTCCCGTCACTGCAGACGGCGACCGCGAGTATTGGTTTTTTGATAGTTCCATATTCCCTTTTCGTCGTTCTCAGTTCTGTATGTTAACAGGTCTAAGTTCAGATAGATCGATAATCTTACAGAAGATCCAGATCGATCATCGAACTGCACCGATATTTGGTGAAATGTATTCATTAGTTGTGAAGTATACATATGAGGGAAAATATTTTATGTATTAACTATCTATATTTTGAACTTTTGTTAAATCTTAATATGATACTGTAATGAACCATTATATAGATTGTCTCCTGTTAAAGTTTGATATATTCTATTGTACATTTATATCATTGGATATCTATGTATGGATATTATTCATTATATATATAATGAATTCACAAGAAACAAAGCTGT